>CAUYTI010021219.1:0-92150 GCA_963575145.1 Galago senegalensis
CAGTGTGCTGTTTTTATATACAATTTGAAATATTTTCATCAAACTGGTTAACATAGCCTTCATGTCATTTTCTTAGTTACTATATTAAGACATTTATATTCTACATTTAGAAAGATTCACATGTAACCTTATCGATGAACCATAGGCATGATCCCACCAATCAGCCTCCCTCCACCCATCCTCCCCCCTCCCTCACCTCTTTCCTCATATTCCTGGGCTATAATTTAATTTGACACAAGGTTTCAAACTAACCAGTGATCACCCCACATTCTTACTTACCTTTCAAAATTTCCTTCACTCTGCCCTTTTCTTCCCCTAATGAGAACATTAATCTCTGAGCCCAGGGCTGGAATTTCCCTAGTACCTTTCCTCTGTGAAAGAGACCCAATAGCTGAGGCCTTCAGAAGTAATAAGAAGCTTTGTTTTTATTTGGAATTTAATATTTCTTACATACATCTTGGTGTTGGTTTTCCTTTATCAATTTTGTTTGGAACCTGAAGAAGTTCTTTCATTTCCTCTGTCTGAATTTTTGTTGGTTTTCAGGGAATTACTTTACTTAGAGTTTAGAGGATTGGTTCTAATAGATTTGTTCTATTTTATTCTTCAAGAACTTTTTCTTAACTTTCTTTTCTTCCTCTATGCATTGGTTGAGCTTCAATTTTCTTTTTCTTTTGAGCTTTCCTATTTTTTTGCATGTTTTTCCTTTTCCTGCTATATCCTCATTAATGCCAATGACAGGATATGCTTTTTCTAAAGGTAGACTAAAATAAAATATAAACCTAGCTATTACAAACTTTAAAATAATTGGACACAATAAAATGGAAATAGCCCTCCCTCTTCAGAATATCAACTAGAAAGAGATTCCCACCACTGTTTTCCCTTTTAAGCCTCTTTATTAGAATTCCATCAGTGAGCTCTGACTCCCATCTTATGCCTTACAAATGTCTTCTCTCTTTTCTCTTGGAGGTTAGTTCTGATGGCTCTCAGTTATAAGTTAATGTATATTTTGTCACAATATTTTGAAGATAGATCAAAGACTCACACTTTTATTGTTTCTCTTGAGTAATTATGTTGCCAGTCTAACTATTCTTTTCTGCTATGTATGTTGTTACTTTAATCCTTTGCAAAAAGGATTCAGATGATTCGGAAGGCTTTGGGGGATTATGCAAGGAGCGCAGCACTAATGAAAGTGAGGCCCAAACGCATCCCAGATGGTGCGAATCTCCTGGAATGGTCCGCGCGGGTCCCAGGAGGCCTGCGACAAGCAGAATGCCTGAGTGTGCTGAACAGTGTGTGGGCGGCCCTCAAAGTCAGCATCTCCTCACCTGGGGATTCCAAAAGCTACTGTGTCAGAGATTTTGATGCAAGATCTTGGCATGAAACATGTCATGGCAGAAGGTGTTCCACAGCTTCTGCCACCACAGCAGAAGAGGTGTCCTAACGTTCTGCAGTATCCTAACATCCTGCATTTGCTAACGACTTACTTTGGATTGCTGCTATGGAACAGAGTTCCTAAGTGGGTCAGAATCGGAGATGAATTGTGGGTCCTCAGCTGTGAACAGGAATGAAGGCCCCGTAGTCCCAAAGGCAAACGCCTGGTTCTTCACTCCTAAAGAAGGTGCCAAAAGTCACAAGAACAAGATTATATTGACTGTTCCGTGACGGGGAAGGTGTTGTCCATCATGAGTTCGATCCTGCAGGCCAGACAGTGAGCAAGGAGCACGACCTCAGCTCCTTCCCAGCTGAGAGATACGAGGCTGCGAGGGGCCACAGCTGGGGCCACCTGGTGATTGGCCGCGTGATCCCCACAAGCCGTCCACCATGGTCACATCCCATGCAAAGTTTTTTTTGCAAAACGCAAATCACCCAGGTGACTCAGCCTCCCTCGAGCCCAGATTTGGTGCCCTGTGACTTCTGGCTTTTCTCAAAACTAAAATCACCTTTGAAAGGGAAGAGATTTTAGACCTTCAGTGAGTAGGGGACAGTAGGACAGAGCAGCTGATGGCAGTTCCAGGAAGGGCTTCCGCAGAGTGTTCTGCACAGCGGGAGAGATGCTGGGAGAGCGTGTGAGGTCCCAAGTGCCCAGTTGAAGGGGAGTGGGGGGCTGTGGCCTCTGCACAGTGTCCTGTGTCTTCAGTTAATGTCTCTGTTTCTGTCATATGACTGGATACTTTCTGGACAGCCCCTGTGTGGGGCGTGTGTATGTTTTTATTGAATGAGAGCCTTTGAACATTTTCTTATGACTTAGTTTCAATTGAATTTGAAGTATTTGCTTTCACTCTAGTTGAACTGAAATTTTAAGATGTTTGTAAAAACAGCTTTTGTTGTGCAACACAGATTGGAGTTGCTGTCTTGCTAGAGGGGCAGTGGGTGTCAGGGTAGTGAGGTCCCTCGCTCACGCTGGTTTGTTTAATGTACGGGTTAATTCCAGTGGTCAGTGCCTGGATATTTCAGCCTATTAATTGCTTGCCTACGGCGGTCACTCTCACTGACAAGCAAGGTGTATGTCTGTAGCTATGGTTGAGAGTTCCAAATGTTCTGGTGATTTCTGTTTTATGACATGCTTGTAGCCTTTGTAGGAAGAGGGGTTTATGCCTTCTTGCTTTGTCAGCTTCCCAGAAGGGACACTCCTAGGTTTGGTTGGTTCTGAGTTAGTATAATAAATGCACATTCATTGTGGAATAATAGGAGCAGAAAGGGTTTGAAACGTAATTCTAGATGCTTCAGAAAGTCAGAAGCACGTCAGTGCCCTCTCCCACGGGTTCCCCACAGTAGCCTCCCAGAGAATATCGTTGTCAGTCCTGGCCTACACATCAGCCTTTCTAAAAGTTCTTCTATAGTTTGTATTTATAAAAAGGCAGGTGTCAAAATGTGAGGAAGGATAGAAGCCACAGAATTTTAAACACTATGAATGGTTATATAGTCTTTGTGGGAGCTTCAGTTTTATTGAGAGACAGTTTATAGATAGACTATGGAAAAGTTCTTTATGATGAAATTTTCTCAGCAGTGTTTTCTAGTATTTTAGTTCTAGAAAAAAATAGATTTTGTTTATTTCATTTAACTTTTCAAGTGTCAGTGAATTAAATGTATATAAGCTTCAACATTTTCATAGTATTGTCATTTCACTTAATTGAGTCCTTATAAGGTGCCTGACATGATGCTAAGCATGTTCACTGTCTGACTTAATACACATAAAAACCCTGTGAAGCTGGTACTGTCACAGGCACCATTTTACAGATGAGGAGACTGAGTCATAAAAGGCTGAGAAAGTTGCTGGCATGAACTAAGAAATAGTGGATCCAGCGCTGTGAGGGTCTGCAAACTAACCCGATCGCTGCCAGCATCGTTGGTTTGCTGTCTCTGAAGTCTGTTTTGTTTCACTGTGAGCTTTTGTTTAGTTTAAGTCATCCCCTAAAGACTAGACATGAAGAAGGTAGGTACACAATTAAAGCATCAGGAAAATACCCAACAGAAGTCTTCAGAGCTTAGATGAGTATAATTAAAAAGCTGATATCTGATGAGTAGTACTGGAGTTGTTAGGGTTGTGAATGTTTGCCAATTATAGTATTAATAAATAATTACAAATATCTATGATTTCTGGTGGTAATAACTATGTGTTTTAGCATCAAGTTGATGAGTTGTTTTAAAATACTGTTATTACTGTTATGCATATCCAGATTTATAATAGGCATTTCTTTTAAAGTCTATAATTCATTCACTTTTTTATTGTCATTGTTTAACTTTTAAAATTAATGGGTATTGGTGGTGCCTATAGCTAAGTGGGTAGGGCGTCGGCCACATACACCAAGGCTGGCAGTTTCAAACCCAGCCCAGCCAGCTAAAATCAAAAATGACAACTGCAACAAAAAAAAAATAGCTGGGGACAGTGCCTGTGGCTCAAAGGAGTAAGGTGCCAGCCCCATATACCGGAGGTGATGGGTCAAACTCGCCCTGGCCAAAAAAAAAAAAGCTGGGCATTATGGTGGGCGCTGGTAGTCCCAGCTACTTGGGAGGCTGAGGCAAGAGAATTGCTTAAGCCCAAGAGTTTGAGGTTGCTGTGAGCTGTGACACCAGGGTACTCTACTGAGGGCAATATAGTAAGGCTCTTTCTCCAACAAAATGATTAAATTAAATTAATGTGCATTATTAAAATATCCATTTGAGAAGTATCAACAAATGTGTTCATCCTAAAGATACAGAGGAAATATTTCCTACTTGCACAAAGCATTGTTTAATATTGAAAACAGTGTCTCCTCAGCACGATTTAAGCTCGTACAGAACAATGACAGAGTGTATGCTGTTTCTTTGTTCTGAGATCCTCCTTGGATATTTTATTCTCCCAGCTGTGTTTATGTATTATTATTATTTTTTTTAGACAAAATCTTGCTCTGTTGCCAGGCTAGAGTGCTGTGGCCTTAGCCAGCTCACAGCAATTTCAAATTCCTGTGCTCAAGTGATCCTCCTGCCTTGGCCTCCCAAGCAGCTGGAACTACAGGCATCCACTATGATGCCTGGCTAATTTTGCTATTTTTAGTAGAGCTAGGGTCCTGCTCTTGCTCAGGCTGGTCTCGAACTCCTGAGCCCTAGGAATCCACCCGCCTCAGCCTCCCAGAGTGCTAGGATTACAGGCATGAACCACCACACCCAACTCCCAGCTGTGTTTAAAATAGATTTAATGAGCTTCCAGCTACGAGTTAGTTCTATACACCTTAACATAATTAATAATCACGTAGCCTCTCTCATAATTATAGGATGTACTTTATTATCTCCTACTGACCTTTTAAGTTTATTTACTGATTAGTACTTGTGTTGCCTATAAAAAAAATTCAGAGCGTCCCACATTTTTTTTCATCATTCTAAAGTTCCCTCCTTTTGTGGCAAGTAGGGAAGTTGCTCCCACACGTTCCTCTCCAGCTGGCGGCTGGAGACACATAGAGCCCCAGTATTTCTCCCCAAGACATCTTCGCATCTTCTCACCCTTTGGCGGCTATCTGTCCATTTGCACCATCCACCCGTCTGTCTAGTCGGTGGGGCTGTGAGCGTTTTTACCATCACCTCTTTTCATTCCATATGGTCTGTCATCTGTATTATCTTTTGCTACTTCAGCTAAAACTTGCATTTTCACAGTGTCCCACATTTCCAAATATTAACTGCTATGTAGAATTTGAGTGTCTATACTATTATAATGTGTCCTCCTTTTTACAGTTTTGCTAGAGCCTGACCTAGAATTTTGTTCAAACCTTTTGTACTCCCCTCAGCACTTAGCCCAGTAGTAAAGTCTTAGAAAATGGCCATTTTCAACATTTCAAGTTGACTTGATAAAAAGTAGAAACTTACACATTTTTATCTTTAGTTTCAGGTGCAGCATTACGTCTCGCACAGTCTGGTAATCCTGGGAAGCTGCAAGTCATTGAGAAAATCCATTATATCTCTGCTTCTATCAGAAGTAAATAGCTTTGCTGATGGTCTGGGAGCTGTCAATCAGGTACCTACAGCTGGAAGCCGTAGCTCATTTCTAGCTAACGTGGCAATAGGCTTTCCTTCCTTTCCCTTTCCTCTCCCTCTTCTTGCCAAGCTGACATTGTAGTTATGACCTGGTCTGTAATGTAGGTGGGTGCTATTACTACCTACAGAAAGATGGTGTAGAAAATAGTTTTCAAAATGAATCCATCTTACTGTTCTTACTTGAATATATGTCTAAAGGTGTCGTTGGTCACAGCCAAGGAGTGCTTAGATGAAAGCCCTGCAGTTCTTCCAGATAAGTAGCATGTTCCTACTGCAAAGAAATGTACAGAAAGTGACCTGTGGAGGATCCTGGATGGACAGTGGGTCTACCAGTGGTTCTTATCCCTAATTACTCATGAGAATCATCTGGCTAACTTTTAAGTATCCTGTTGCCAAGCACTGTGCCATTTCAGTTAAGTGGGAGTTTCTGGGGTAGCAGGCAGGCGTTAGTAGTGCTGAAATGGAACAGGCAATTCCAACGTACAGGCACGGTGGAAAACCAGTGCACTAAGCCCTTTAATCATACAACACTGGTGAAAATGTATAGAAGGAGCATAAGCTATTTCCATATTTTAATATCAATGCTGGTTTATTACATATGTTCACTTTGTTATATTATTTAATAATCTTGACATCTCTATGGTAGAATGAAAAAGCACAATTAAAGGATATCAGAGACACATAGAAATGTCTTGGTAGAGAGAAAGAAGTTTAATAAAAAATATGTATGGCATTTAATCAAATACTTAGATTTCATTTCTCTACATTTAATGGAATATTCTGAAAATATATAGTCTAATTAAATCCAGTGTGTTATGGTATATCATCCAGTCAGCAATTTTTCAAGTGACTAGTAAATGCTGGACTCTCTTAAGAGCTCTGTAAGATATTAAAAAGGAAAGTCACTGTCACTGATCTCAAGGAAAGAGAAATAAACCACATTGATTAATTGGAAAAAAGTAAGGTGTTAAAATGCTTGGAACTATTTGTAGGAGTTCCAAGGTCAAGGAACTGATCACGGTAGGTCCCAAGTCCCCGCAAATATTTTATGGAAGAGGAAAGCCTTGAAAAATGGATTTGGATTGAATAACCAGTGTATAACAGAATGCAAGGCATTGGGTTGTTACTGGGATGTTATTTAATAAGAGGTGCGCTGAAGATTCTGAGGAAACAAGGTGCAGTCTTGGCATTTAACACCAGGAAGAAGTAATGTAGAAAATGAGTTTGATTCAATTAGATTTTTTTTTTGTAGATAATAAGTACAGAAAAGAAAATTTTATTTATATATTCTTATTTAATTTCAAAATAGCTTCATGAAGTAGTTATACTTTTTTAATAGTTTATATATGTTAAATGGCCTAGTTCAAATAAAAAAAAATCAAACCTTGCAGTGTTTAAACAACTTGAGCAAGATTGTGGAAAGAACATAGGCTAAAGGCATAATTCAGACCCAGGTGTTTAGATTATTAAATTACTTTAGAATACTAATAAGAAAAATAACAATAATAGCATAACAACTAGTTTTTGGCAGGTGTATGTGTTAAGTGCTTTATATGAATTGCCTCAATCAGTGCTCTTAACCCTTCAAGATGTTAGTATTCTTTAAAAGCAATGAAATTATTACTCAATATCCTTCACAATAGACAACAGAAACCACTGTAGTCAATTTAAGTAGAAAAGAGTCATGAATAGCTGTGAAATTGTGGGGAGGGTTAAAAAGGAGACTTAAGGCTATACTTTTCATGAATAACTCTCACAGCCACACAGCAGAATTAGGCTGCCTTTTATCATGACCAGAAAACTGCCTGTGGAGTCAAGAAGCTCCTACTTCTTGGGGCCCAGAAAAACAGAATTCTGTGTTGATGTTCAGCCGCCAAATGCATGTTCAGTGTTCTGCTTCCCTCACCACGTGGCTTAGTTTCAACTACAGTCAGTGTTTTGTGAATGGATTTGTTTACTTAGCCCACAGCATACTCAGACTATCAGCAGAGAAGTATAGAAAATGTGGTTTTAGGCCCTTTTAGCATTTTTACTTTACTCAGGTAATAAAGCAACTGTTGATGGGTGGGCCAGAAAGTCCATTACATCTAAGGCTCGGAGATTCATAGCATGTTGTTAATTTATGAATCACAGCAGGAGGAAAAAAGTTACAAGAGAAAGGGTGGTAAGATGGAGGCCGCTTAGTTTGGACTCTGAATGCAGTGAATCTCCCACACAGAGGAATAGAGGTAACTCCTGTATTTCAGAAGTGGATGAGCACACAGATAATGTAAAAAACAGAGAGATGTGAAAATGACATCTCTAAGAAGAATTAGGTAAACAGGAACGAAGCTTGTGGTGGACGGGAAGACATTGCGTTTGGACATGAGTGGAGGAAACACTGAAGCCGTCGAAATGGAGGTGAACGGAGATATGAAACAATCCTGGAGAGAATCCTGATTTGTAACTGAATTAACTGCCTTCTGGAAAACATGGTCCAGAAACTCAGCAACATACCATTAATGTCTAGTGTTCAGCTAGAAGTTAGGAGACAGGAAGAAGGAGGAATGTGTAACTCATACCCGGAGGAGAAAATCAGTTAGTAGAAATAGAACCAGAAATGACAGCACTAGTGGAATTAGCATAAATGTATCAAAGCAATGATTATAAACATGTTAAAAAATTCAAATGAAATAAGAATGATAAGGGCAGAAATAGGAGATTTCAACATAAAAATGAAAGCTATATATATATATCAATAATTAAATAATGTATATATAAATATAACCATGAAAAACATCTTTGCTGATAAGTTATATTATACATATACATTCCTTGAAAGATACCAATTACCAAAACTGATTCAGGAAGAAGTAGAAACACCTAAATTGTTCTCTGTTGATCAAATAAATTATATTTACAATCATAAACCTCACCACAAAAAATACGATAGTCCAAGTGAATTCTCTCATATGTTTAAAGCAGAAATGATACTACTCTTACACAAACTCTTTAGAGAACAGAAAAGTAGGAAACTATTATTAATTCATTTAATGAGGACAGTGTTACCCCAGTGTCAAAGCCAGACAAGGGCATTAAAAGAAAAATATATAAGAACTTAGACTAGCATCTCTCATGAACATAAAAGTAAGTATCCTTACTAGATATTAGGAAATGGAATCCAGAAATAAAAGGGATACCAAACAATGTACACAAATTTTAAGAGATCTTGTTGGAAATAAAATTGACCATTCCCCAAAAGTTACACAGTATAGGTAAGATGGATGTGTAGCCCATCGGGGCACTGACCAGTAACCAGGCCTTCAATTCAACTTCAAAAAGTAATGCATAGATAACATCTCTTAAAATGTGCATTCTGTATAAAACTAACAGTGATAATCAAGTGAGCTTTATCCCAGGAATACAAAATTGTTTTAAAATTCTTAAAAGAATCAATACAAGTTGCCATATTAACAGATTTATAAAGAAAACACACATGATCTCAGTATATGTGGAAAGGCAATTGGCAAAATTTGCCACCTACAAATGACTTCTCAAACCTGTACCAAAGTAGGAACAAAAGGAAACTTTAACATGATAAAGGTTTCTGTGGAAAGCCTGTGGATGTACCCCGTGGTGGAAGACTGTTCCCCCACCCCCCAAGATTGCGGATAAAGCAGGGACATTCTCTCCTCATGTCCGTTTAGCTCTGTACTGAAGGGCCAAGCCATTGCAGTCATGCTGTTCTACTCTTTTAAAGGAAGGCACAAAACTATCTTTGCTTAGAGTCAACACATAGAAAATCCTAGAGAATTTACCAGAAAGCTGTCAGACAGACAATCCTGAAATAGACCCACATTCGTAGAGCCCATTGATTTGAGGCTTGTTTTAAGATAGTTCAATTAGGGGAGAATGGATCAACAGCTCAGTAAAAAAGGGCAAAATATTTGAACAGACCCTTCATAAAAGAAGACACATGAATGACTAACAAGGACATGAATATGCATAATATCAGGAAAATATGCCGCACAAATACAAGAATGACTAAAATTAAATGACTAACAATACCACAGCCTGGCAGAGTTGCGGATCAAACTAAACTTATAAATTGCTGGTGGGGATGTAAAACAATCTGGCGGTTTTTCAGAAAGTTAATTATCCAGTAAACATATGGCAAAGCAGTTCCACAGCCATGTGGACATAAAGAATCATAATGAGTGTTCACAGCATTTTCAATTTTCAGAGTATTTGAAGACAAACTGTATTTCCACTGGCAGTGCAGTCAAATTGTTGTAAATACATGCAGTGAAATATTACTCAATCATAAAATGAACTGGCACAATGATACCACATCACAGATGAAAATTTGTTAAAAACCCAGCACTGAGCAAAGTAAGCCAGACACAAAAGAACATGAATTGTATGATTCTATTTTTGTGAAGTTCTAAAACAAGCAACCAAAACTAATAGGTGGTGAAAGACATCAGAATAGTGGTTGAGTCGGGTGGTGGACGAGAATGAGGGATTGATGTGTGGTTATGTGAGTGTCTCCACTTGTCAAAACACATCCAGATGTGCACTTGAAGTCTGGGCATTACACTATCTGTAAATTTTATCTCCATTAATATATCTTTATTGAAGATTATGAATGTTTGAAGCTAAAGTGTAACTTTTCTCAGTGCTTTTATACTCAGCTGTTTGGCTCACTTTAGAGACTTTGTTTCTATGTTGATATAATGAACACCAGGATGTGGCTAAGAACTTTTCAAAGAATAGCTTTAGTTTTTAATGATGCAAAATTTTCTAAATAGTCACTAATGTCAAAAGATTGTATGTGTATATATCATGCTTATTCTATACGAATCTGATCAGTTCCTAATGTGTTTGTGTATCAGGCAGAGGAGAAGTTCTCTTTATTCTATTTATTTAAAATTAATGGGAGATTCGATAGAAATTATTACAATGGACACTTATTGAGCAGTTTTGTCTGTCAAACACTATTCTAAATATGTCATACTCCTCCAGACCTTTTGTGTTGTTTACAATAGCCGTTAATTTTATATGTGTCATTTAAATCTCTGAGCCACATTGTTATTCAGCATTGCTCCCATTTTGTGAAAGAGGGCGGTTAGGACCAAGGAGGTTGAGTAAGCTGCCCTTAGTCGCAGTAAGCTCAGCACCGCTCTGTGGGACTCAGGAGGTGGGTGCAACTCAGAGGAACGGTGCAGTCGTCTCTTGCTGAATGACCGTCTCAGGGGTTTGTATTTCCCTGACATCATCTCATGTTAGTTTGTCTTCTCTTAACTGTGAGTGTATTGTTCCTCCTACTTTGTAGCAGTAAAATTAGAGAATATATTTTTGTCAAGTTTAATACATTTTCTATTCATGTATTTTCCACTTACTGTGACCATGGATCACATTTTTGGAAGGCAGATCTGTCTCCTCTTATCCTGCTATCTTTTTCTCCAGCTGTGTTCATTTGAACCCAATTTTCTTTGGTCTTGAAGAAATTGTTGATATGATGCTGAGGATAAAAGATTCTCACTATCTTGACAAACATGTATTTTGTGTTTCCTTGCTTAGGACCTTTTCTTTATAAATTAAGAGTTTCTCATCATGATTAATATGTATTTGCCATCTTATGACATAATCTCCTTAGTTTTTATCTTTAGTTTGAAAATAACTTTGAAAAAGTACTTCCTGAAGGATTCCATAGCCTGCTGACAGTGACTCTGTGAGGCCTGCGCTGTCTGCCTGTTCTAAACTGAGAACAAAATCAAAATACAGACTTTAAGTTTTCCATGATTATGTCACAGGGACCTGGTGTTGGAAAAGTCTGTGAGCACCTCCTTTTCTGAATGACTTCCTCTAGTAACCAGCGGTTACAGAGCATCCATGGGGGTGAATATCTCTATAAAAAGCCTTGGTTTTAGTAGTCTTTCTATTTTTTATGAGAATTTTATCAATAAGTTTATGGATTTCTATAGATATCTTGGTGACATGTGATTTTTACAGAACCAGCCTTCTGATTATCCATTGCTAAAAGTTCATGCTACTGAGAGCTGGTTTATCTGCATATATTAGTTTTAAATGTTAACCAAGTAATGTTTTTCCTATTCTAGGAAGGTGACATGAAAAACGTGGCTTGCGTGTTTAGTTTACATTTTACTAACTGTCCCCAATCTGGGGCTTGTTAAAACAAAATAAAACATAACACTATCCCATTTACAATCTGTGTGCTGCTTTCTCAAATCAAACCAGCTTCTCCTCAAGTCTCCAGCTAAAGTGGAACATCCTAGATCAGTTTCTAGGAAAGTAAAGAACCCCCAGTTGCTTTGTGGTGAGAATAAGAAGGAAGGTGGCAGAGATTGTGTTTTGAGAAGAAGCTGAAATCAGTAGAAAGATAGATGGTGTTTGTGGTTTGTCAAGTGAAATCAGACAGAGACAGGAGCCAGAAACAAGGCAGAAACAAACAAAAATACTAGATAGTTATAGAGATTCAGTGGCGGGCAGGGCGGGGGTTCAGGCTTAGCCTACACAAAATAAATAGCTGTTAACACTTGTGAACAAACACTCATGATCAATTGTAAAATTGGATCCCATGGATTGGAAACACCTTGTTTAATATCATCTTTACTAACAATTTCAAAAAACGTGAGCATCAGAGGTACGGATGAAGCAGCAGGAGATGGGGGCGTCCTGGACAGTTAGTTCCCAAGTCTTCGTTCATATCTTTCCACAAAAAGATACGACACACGTCTTCCTGGCTCCCCCGGTGAGATTCTGGAGGGTTTGTCACACAGAGGGAACGAGGACCATCTCTTTTCTCATCCAGAGAATTTTATAGCCCGTGTAACCATCTTCAGGGAACCCGTGTCGTAGTTTCTCTAGGGTAAGTAATTCTCTGTCCCCAGCCTACCTTCAAAGCACACGCTATTGAACTGAAGCAGGTGAGGTCCTTAGCCTGCTCTGCGTTCTCCTGGGGCATAACCAGGAACCACCAGCAGCTTATTCTTCCTTTCAACTTGCCATCAAGTTCCTACAGCCTCAGGATGCTAGGAGAGTTGTTTATAGCTGAATCCACTTAGAAAATCTTTTAGGAAGGTGTGTTTCAATTATTATGGTAAATAATCTTAAGGTAATTTCTCTAAAAGCATGTAAAATTTATGAAAAATCAATGATTAAAAGTAAAATATACATACAGTATGATGGACTGTCACCAATAAGAAAAGGAGATCAATAATCCAATAGAAAAATGGACTTAAAGATGTTGAAAAAATGTCCAAAGCAAAAAAATGGGGAAGAAACGCAAAAGGCAAATTAGCATCAATCAAGCTCAAGGTCAGGGGTGCCA
The DNA here is from genome assembly GCA_963575145.1 of Galago senegalensis. Classification (NCBI taxonomy): domain Eukaryota; kingdom Metazoa; phylum Chordata; class Mammalia; order Primates; family Galagidae; genus Galago; species Galago senegalensis. Next base: position 12,839 of record CAUYTI010021219.1, read on the forward strand.
GGGAAACACAGATTACAGAACACCAAGAGGTTTCATACCGATTATGTTGGTGCAGTATTTTTTAAAAGATTGACAGTAGTAGCAGATGCGAGTGATGAAGTGGGCAAATGGAATTTATTTCCTGGCAAAATTAAAGATGCTCGTCCTCCAAGATGCAGCGAGTAGACAGGACGCAGGAGACAGTCTGAGGATGTGCATTTTAGGGTCTGTATAAATATCCTAAGATTGGAAGTAACATAAGTGTCTGTTACAAAAGATGACTAAATGTGGTATGTCAAAAAGGAAGATTCTGTACCAATTAAAATTAATAAATTGAAGTCTTTTTATATATCTATCAACATTGCATAGCTTTTGAAAATATAATGTTGAGTAAAAAGACAGGATAAAGTACCTGAGAAGGATACTCAAATATACCAGTTTTTAAAAATTATATATGAAAAAATGTTTATACACTTTTCTCTGTATACTTCTAAAAATTATTTTAAAATGATAAAGTCTTAAGTAAATGAGAAAATATTGATGTGTCTTGACTTTATATATTGTGTATACTCACTGCCTATGGTTTTGCAAATATTTTTATTGAAAATAAAGTCTCCTTAGATATCAGAAGGATATTTATCTAATATAGAACCTCAATTTTTAATCATTGTGTTTTTCCTTAGATGCAGTTCATACTCCTGTCTAATTAGCATTTTTCTGAGTACAGTATCCAAGCTATTAATGGTGCTTTTGGAATATTGATAAGGATGAATGATATCTGAATTTAGGGTATTATATTGAATATTCATATTAAATACTGCAGAGACCTATAGTGTTCACAAAACAGATTAAAATTCGACATGTAAATAGATTTTAAAAATCAGAAGAAAAGCTTATCAGTTGGAGAAAACTCAAAAAACTTTGTAGCCTGTATCAGGATACATTTTTACTTTTTGATGTCTGTTTACCTTAAGTAAAATAAAAGCTAAGCAACCCATTAACAAAAATAGAACAAGCAAATTAAAGATTCTGAATCAGGAACAAGTTTATACATACTTATACTTCTCTAAGGTAAACTAATTTTCTATATGAGGGCAAAATGTAGCAACAAAATAAGCATTTTTAATAAGATAAAGAGAAAAATAATCATAACTCTGAGCAGCTGACCTATTTCTGTTGAGAAAGGAGCCATATTCTTTTCTGAAATTATGTGTATCCTGATCATATCTAGGATCTGGAACGCCCAGCACAGCAGTCAGTGCATCGGGGAGTAGAATTAGAATTCATGTCAGACTGTGCTCAGGTGGGCAGCATAGAGGCTCAGCAGGTGGTTTTCCTTTTTATTTGGGTTCGTTTCATGAGACCTTAAGAGAAGTTCCTAGTAATGAGCCTTACTGGATCAGATTTGTACAGTTTTCGCTCTTACCACTGTTTGTGAATCAGATAATTATAAGTTACGAATGAAGAAAGGATTAAAATCCCCGTAGAATACAATGTTGGCCTAAAAGTTTTCCCATGAGTGCATGCCATTTTCAAACTGCTGCTTACTAAGAAAAGCTCCATCTGTGAGCTCAACTGGAAACAAAGATGAAGGGAAAGTTAGGGTGTTTTCTCACTTAGAGGGTAGAACTTTTAAGAGAAGTCTCCAAGGGTAAACTAAATCATGTGGCAAAGAGCGTGAGCTTTGAAATCAATGTCCAGTAAAATGTAGTGTGACCTCTGGAGTAGTCTTGTCCACAGTCAAACCTGAGGGCTGTAGAAAGAATTGCTAACTCACAGGCAATACAGAAATAGAGGAACGTGTTAAATTAACCAGGAGGATTTAACTGGTAAAACCTGGATTGTCCTGGAAAAACAGCTCATTTTCTTCAACAAATAGATTGCACTACAATGAGAAGGGGAAGGAGGGCAATGGAAAGGAAGAAGGAGCCTGTATTTTAAAAGAGACCAACGAGAGTATATTCACCTACAGCCACATAGCAGGGGTGAATGGACTGTGATTTGTGGGCCAAACATGGCCTGCCTCCTCTTTTTGTAAATAAAGTTTTATTGGAACATAGCTTGTCAATAGCTGCTTTTACACTGAAACAGCCAAGTTGAATAGTTGTAACAGGGACCATATGACCTGCATAGCATTCAGTATTTACTGTTTGGCTTTTTAGAGAAAGGGTTTGCCAATTCCTGCTGTATATGAAGCCAATGTTTTTACTTCTGTGTGTGTCCATTAGAATGGGGTGGGGAATGCATTTACCTGATACTTTTAAGTACTATCTAGCAGAAGGGAAACATATATTTACTTACTTAATACATTTGGAAAGTATTTTGATACATGGAATTAAGTGAGAATATATGTGGAAAAATATTCGGCTTCCCAGGATATGTCTATTAAAGGTCCTCCCTCAGCCTGAGTGTTGCCCTGTTACTCAGTCACACAGTGTCCGTTCATTGACCCGCCTGTCGGCTCTCACGCTGCTACTACACTAATGTAGTTACTTTAGCTTCATTATGTATTTTAATTCCTAAGTACTGTAACTGCTTTTTATTAGGTGTTCGTGTTCATACTTCCGAATGGCTTTGAGAATAATTTTTTCAAGTTCAAAAGTAAAATTGTGAAGATTTTGATTGAGAATTGTTGTTGAATCAGTGAGCCGGTAAATCCGCATCCTTGCTGCATTTTCTCTTTCTCCATTTGGGGAAGCATTTGTGAAAACTTAGGTCCTTGGAAGAGCAGTCATTATGGTTTATGGAGCTCCATTAATGTTTATCATCTGCTCTCATCATTTTCATTCTTTGTGCTGTCCTATATACATCAAGGGAATTTCTCAAAGTTTTTCATTATTTACTCTATTGTCTGTAATGTTGATTCTTCACTTTATTATCTCCAGTCTCATTTTTCATATTGGAATTTTAGTTCTTTTAAAATTCTTCCCTCATTTTACCACACTCTGTTTTCATTTCACACCTTCTCTGCACACACGCATCCTGTAGTTCAGCGGGCCTGTCTTGTGTTGTCTGTCCTTCTCATCGGGACCTGGATCCTCTCCTGCCCTTGTGTCCAGCTGTCTTCTCGCTGTTTACTCAGGCTTCTTGCTCTTCTCCCCGGCATTTAGGACACTGTTCCTTTTCTTGTGTTCCTCAGTGTTGCTTGTGGGATCTGTGTTTTTTGTTCATTTAATTGGGTGTTTCCTATTCATTTATTTATTCTTCATTGAGGAACTTATCATTGGAACTGAATAGGAAGTCCCCACACATGCCCATGTGATTCTCTTTCACCCTGGTCCTTGTGTACTGAGGTGCAGGTTACTGCCTCCTCTCCACATCTCTGCTGGAGACCAAGTGTGGCATTTGTGTTCCGTGCCTTTCAGCTGACCCCAGTCTGGGACTCTGTACCCTCAGCCATAGTGGTTGGGTGAGTTCATGGGTACAATGAAACCGCAGTGCTGAGCGCTGACGTTCCAGGCCTTTCTGCTTCTTACAGGAAACCGCAGTGCTGGGCGCTGACGTTCCAGGCCTTTCTGCTTCTTACAGGAAACCGCACTGCTGAGCGCTGACGTTCCAGGCCTTTCTGCTTCTTACAGGAAACCGCAGTGCTGAGCGCTGACGTTCCAGGCCTTTCTGCTTCTTACAGGAAACCGCAGTGCTGAGCACTGACATTCCAGGCCTTTCTGCATCATATAGGAAACCGCAGTGCTGGGCGCTGACGTTCCAGGCCTTTCTGCATCATATAGGAAACTGCAGCGCTGAGCGCTGACGTTCCAGGCCTTTCTGCTTCTTATACTCCACATGGCACTGATGCTCCTCAGTCCCTTACCCTAGTTTCCCAAGTCCAGGAGAAGTGTTTTAGGCCAGGAATTAAGTTTCTCCATCAAGCTCAGTCATCATCTTTCTTATAGTTTATTTCTCCCCTATAGAGTCATTAGTGAGAAACTAAAGGATTATGTATTGGGAAAGTCATTTCTGATAAAAATCTTTATCATCTTAATGGGTTCCATGTATTTACTAGGAGTTGAAGGGGAGTGAGGGAACATTACCTCATTAATTTATTTTGGTGTATTAATAAAAAATGGAAAATGTGTATAGGTAAAAGAATTAGTGGGCTTTCTCTAAAAGTTCCGAAATGGTACATGACGTCGTTATATAATGAACAAATAGTTGTAGAGGACCCAGCTATATAGTTACTGGCAGAACAGTTCTTTGCCTTAGAGTATAATTAATTCAAGTGAATTTTTGAATAAGTACACAAATTTAAGCCAGTTATTTCCTCAGTATTCATTTATATTAGCAATAAAATGTAAAAGCCTGAGAGCGTATTGCTGCAGTTTCCACGGCTGCATTGCTGAGTTCTATCAGCCACTGAAAAGAAATCCTTAGTGGTTTCAGTGTCCCGAGATCATTTCTAACACAGTTCAGTAATATGCCTTTCCTTTCCTTTTTTTCCCTTGCTCCCTGTGGCACATAAAGCAGTATTTGTTCTGAAAACATTCTGATAAATTAAAACCTAATGCCCTTTTTGATGACCTCCCTAATCACTATGGTCAGGAGCACCCATCTTCCTACTCCAGCATTCGAATTGTAGACATGAACACATTTTATTGGAAACAGTTATAATCTGGTGGTGTTCACATTTCTGTTTCTTTGAATGTACTGAGGTTAATAAACATGTACTACTGTTCTGTTTCTGTAATTCACTTCATAGAAAAAAAGTGTTGATTGAATCAGGATTTTTACTTTAAGTAAACGGGTAGCAATCCACGATCGGCAACTTTCACCAATCCTTAAATCCACACGGCTTGTTTTCCAAACTGTAGTTCACTCAGAAGGGATTTAAAAACAGCATTATAATCTATTTCTCCTTTTCACTTTGTTAATCTTCACTTTATGCAGAAATCCTTTGACTTCTTAAAAAGAATTTTAAGCATAAGACTAATTTGAGGCTCTCTACTTTTTTCTGCAAACATAGATAAGTACGGCACATATTTAGTACTTTAAAAAGTATTTACTGAAGGAACAGGAAACTACTAAAAGAAAGGTATAGTGATAGAGGGGTTCTGGTCGAGGAGTATCAAGTGACAAGTCCAGGATTATAAAGAAGGGAGAGGAAGTCTAGATCTGGAGGTTTAGAGCTTAAGATTATAACACTGAACAACTTCTAGTTGAGAGAGGGTGTGAAGTTCATTGCAATTGACTAGGCCAAAAAAATTTTCTCTGGAGGCCTTAGAAGTTTCATCCAAAGGGCATGTGACTCATTCATAATGGTGGCAATATCTGAGACACAGGTCACCAACACTGATCAGTGCCTTTAAGAGTGACAGGCATGTGATATCTCAATTGGTAAAAGAAAATTAAAGAATTAACATTCTTTAAATGAAAAATAGAGAAGAAAGGGCAGTATGAGGAGGCAGAATTAAGGTCACTGCTGTGGACCACAGGCAGGATTCTGTGGGGGGCTCTGGAAAGGTGGCCTTGGTGGTGGTGACCTGGCACCTCCAGATCTTTTGCTGTGTAGCCCCACTCCTTCCCAGGCAGAGCAGATGAAGGAGGCAGATAGGGCAGGCCCGTCTCTAATTATGACTGCCGTGCTAATTAGAAGGCTGCTGCGCTTCTGTTGTCATTTATTAAAATGTTATTTTGATTATGAAACTGCAGCTTCTTACAATGCTTCATTGTTTTTCATTATTAATGATATTTATTGAGCTGTTTCTGTGAGGCACATGTGCTAAATGTCCTTGGATAAGGCACATGGGACACTTGGGAGTTTAATCATGAGAGAAATGCTGCTGCAGTGTCCAGACCAAAGTAGGGCATCAATAGTTGTTATTTTGTACAAGCACAAAATACAATAATTGCCAAAGAAACAGGTCTGTATATCATGTAATACACACATACATTCAGATTTATGTAGAGAGAAAATGTTAATATTTTAATGTAGAGAACCAGTCCAAAAGGTTTTGTTACGTTGGCTAGGCAGCCTCGCAGACAACCTCACAGAGAAGGAAGGACTTCAGTCTCCCGGGCTGGCGTGAGGGTGCAAGTCCGTGAAAACACTCGGGTCACGAAAGGTCCTGCTGGCTTCCCACGACGCCGGGTGGACGGCGCAGGCCTGTGTTTCTTTTCACTCTGGCAAAAACACATTCCATATTTTTGGCAAGGCTTTCCTTAGATATGATAATTTTAACTATAACCTACAATTTATGGTGTTTTACAGAGGAATTTCCTTTTTGTACATTTTCTTAAGAAGTGCTGACATACTTAAAGACTAAAAATAAAGAAAAACAAAAAAATCCAAAGAAATTTGTCAAGAAAGTCCTCTCCTGGGTGGTCTTGACGGTTATGGAGCCACAGTGCAGACCGTAAATTAGGGCAGGTACCTAGTGGCCCTGAGGTGGCCAGTGAGATCTCTGCACAGTGGTTCTTTGTTGTGCTCTAGTGGGTGTTTATTCCTGAGAATGTGATGTTTTTGGTGGAATTACTTTATTACACAATATTACATTAAATCTGAAGTGATGCTTCCATGTGATTCAAACCCTACTGATGAGCGTATCTCATAGTGGAACACGAGCAGTGACAGACTTGGGCGAAAAGTAATAGCAGATTTTTCCTGTTTTCATCTAACCGTCCTCAGAATGGCTCAGCAAGAGAGGATAACTGTGTTACATATCCATGTCATTCAGTCTTCAGTTAACTGAAAAGTGTCTATACAGTGAAGACAGAAATTTGAAACAGTAGCCGCTTCTGAAAAGGGCATCTTTACCATTAATTACTGTCGTCAGATTAGTCTTTAATTGATATAACTTGCTTATTTGTAATTGAGCTCAGAAAATCATTTAAAAAATGAAGTGAACATCTAACTTCTGTTCATTAAAGGGAAAAATTAGAGATTCAAATATGTAATAACGTTTCATTTTCCGAGTTTTAATCCAGTTCTCTCCTTTAACGTGGATACTATCCTACCTTGTTCCTTTTCTGCAGCAGTAAAAATGCGCGCTGAGTGTGGTGGCTTTACCGTAAGAATTAAAATGTCCCTGTTAGAAAGTGGAGCATCCCAGAGGCCAAAAACAATCAGACGAGGCAAACTACAACAGAAATAACCTTCGCTCTTCTTTCCTCCAGTGATGCTACAGTCGTCCTAAGGGTGACTTCATTACTTCAGATATTAATACTATAAAACAGAAGAGTTTTTAAGATACATCTGTATCCAAAAAAACTACCAAAGTGCATTTTACTTTTTGATATTAAACTAATATGAATAGATAAGGTTTACAGACACATTTAGATTTGGCATATGGGATGTGTATCTTAGAATTTAACCTAAATCAATATTTTTAGTGCCTCCTGTATACAGTGTTATAAATTAGATATTTGAGAGTCACAAAGCAGAAAACACTCACTGTGGTCAAGGGGTCAGAAATTGCTCTTTAAATTTGTAATAGGAATAATTAGTGTGTTTTGAAGATACTTGTGAATTGTTGAAGTTCTTATAATTTTATATTTAAAGCACTTTCATGTGTAAAGCACATATATTGCCATCACAATTGTGTTTGGTTTTGGTTGTTTTATGAATCCTTTTTGAAGAAGGAATTCAAATTAATGCAAAAATTTTATCAAAACCAACCGAATAATTTTAAACTGTTCATGTTGATACTACAGACTAGGCGGCAAGTACGTTCTTCAGCATGCTGGAACCTTTTGGTAGAGGTCTGCCTGCTTGTATTCCTCCAAAATTTGTATTTGAAACCTAATCCCGATGTTATAATATTAAGAGGTGGTGCTTTCAGGAGTGAGATTAGTGTCCTTATAAAACAGGCCTGTGCCCCATGAGGAATGGGTCCTCACTGGATGATGACTCTGCTGTTGCCTTGATCTTGAACTTTCCAGCCTCTACAACTATGAGAAATAAATTTTTATTGTTTCTAACCTATACAGTGCATACTGATTTATTATAAAAGTACACACAGACTAAGACACCTATCATCCAACTGATTTTCAGTGGACTTGCAGCCTGGCAGTGAATCATACACTGACAACACAAAACTGACAGGTTTCAGGTACACCATGTGAGGTTTCTAGGAGGGAAGCACTCGGGAAGCACAGTCTGCCCTCCAGGGAGGAGGTGCGTCCCATGCCCTTCTGAATCCTCACTAGCTTATGGAAAATTGGCAATAAATACTTGATTTTGTCATGAAGTAAGAGTTGAAAGATTTACCTTGTTGTATGTTTGTGTTTAACACAAATCAGTACCTACTTTTCCCACCTCCTATACACAGATAGGAAAGACCCTCAGTAACAAGTAGAATATCGAGACATAGAGCTACTGAGAGAGACTTGTAGACAGAGGGAAAAACACCAGCAGAAAGAAAATCATCAGCTGTGTTTGTCCTTGGCGTCCGCTGGTCTGAAATCATAGCAATGAACTTTTCACATTCCAATATCTTAAAATTCATTGGCCTTATTTGCGCTTTGAATAGGTCTCTTACTAATGTTTGATCATTTATAAAATAATGGTTCACTGACTTACTAAATGTTCACGCATTTCATTACATAATATTTAAAAAATCACATTTGTTGATTTTTACCACTGGCCTCATCAAGGAGTTTTTTAAATATTAGGAAACTGTCAGATACATTTTGGTGGATACAGGTTGTTTAAACTTTTAATTTTTGCTTGAAAGCTTGAGTCCATCGTGAACAACAAAGGCTGTGATTTTTTTTCTTTAAAATGACAGCCTTACTTCATTCATAGTTGTTGGTTAGCTGTTCTTTCAAGTAAAAATGGTGTTCCATGTAAAAAGAGTTAGTTCACCCTACAGCTCAGTCGGCCAATACGTTGTTCTTGTGAAGTCAGTTATGCCTAAACGTGCAGCAGAAGTGCTGTGTGTGTCCTTCCCATTTTGTCACAGAGACTTTTTTTTTTTTTGGCTTGAACCCACCACCTCCAGTATTTGGGACTGGCGCCCTACTCCTTGAGCCACAGGTGCCACCCCATCACAGAGACCTTTAAAAAGATTTGCACTCAAAGATTGTTATTTAATCAAATAACTTTTACTGCTCCAGCAGGGACATTCTTTAAACTCGTTATTTTTTTGCATGTTGTTTGTTTTTTATTTCTGTTTATTCAGTGACTAGGTGATGAGGAAACAGTGGCTACGTATGTAGCTGATATCACGGCTTTACTTGGTGCTAAGATGCCTACAGCTTTGCTCACCATTATTTATGAATATTAACACAGTGAATAAGGCAAATCATTTATTATTTTTATTCTTATAAATGTATTTTGCAGTTTTTTTTTTTTTTTTTTTTTTTGGCTGGGCTGAGTTTGAACCCACCACTTATGGCATATGGGGCTGGTGCCCTACACCTTTGAGTCACAGGCACCGGCCACGCTTTCTTGCAGTTTTCACCTTAGTCTCCCTAAAAGGGTTTTAGACCCTCATCAGATTGTGAATCACCCTTTGAGAACCTGCCATGTGTCTTCATTTGTTCTGGATGCCACAACAAAATGCTATAGGTAGACGTCCAGCTAAGTCCTCATGGGGGAGGGGCAGGATGAGCTCCTCTGTACCTATTGTAGAAGGGCATTGATTCTTCCTGAGGGCTGTGCCCTCATGATCCTAACCATCTCCTTATACTATAATATTAGGTTTCAACATAAGAGTTTTCGATGGACACAAACATTCAGACTATAACACTATGTGTAGGAAATGGGATCAGTAAAGCCAAAAGAACAGGTTAATCTAACAAAACAAAGCTTCCCCCCCATGACTCCCTCCACCCACCCCTGCAAAATAAAGTTTTCTAATGCATCATTTGTAGGACCTAGAGCATTGGCTTTGGAGCATTTTAGCTCATACAGTCAGTCATCACACTTCAAGAGAGGATGAAGATGGTCTGGACTGAGCTCTGCATTTTACTAATGAAAGATGAAAGGTCTTTGAGGAGGTTCAGTGACTTGCCCAAGGTTGCTCATTTTAATAATAGCGCATACGAAAGTGCTGTTCTGTTTCTGCAATTTTAAGATTTTGCAGCCTTAGGAATAAAAAGCCATTTAATATAGTTGACTCTCAGTTTCTTTGTTATAACTCACAGATAATAGTGTCTACACTAGAGAATGTCAAGGGCTGTGAAAAGCATATGAGATGGTGTGCAGCCGGGATACTCTGAAAACTGCATTGCAACTCTGACCGACTGAATCTGGAGAATCTTATTTTCTGTGAAAATGCTGAAGTTTAGTCTTGTCCAGAAGAATAAAATCTCAAATGTGGGTCAGAATAATATAGAAATGAAATAATAATAATTAGAAAGTACATTCTTAAAAAAACTGTTGACGAAACCCACCCTGGATGACTCATTCTGGAAGGACTTCACAGTATTCTTTTGGAATATCAAAGCCGTGGGCTATTCTCATTAATTATATTTTGTTTGAGAGTTAGCTGAACATAATTAAGTATCTTCTCGGCAGTTATGAATCTTGAGGCGTGTGCTGCTTATGAGAGTCTTAGGAGAGTTGTCTGGCCATCAGCTATACTAAACTGTGTTTATATAGTGCCTCGATGTGACCATGATACGCTTTTTTTTTGGCCGGGGCTGGGTTTGAACCCACCACTTTCAGCATATGGGGCCGGCACCCTACTCCTTTGAGCCATAGGCACCGCAAATCCTACTATTTTGTTATTCTTATTTTCATGTTTCTCCAAAAATCACAAAATAGAAAGGAAGGTAATAAGTTATTGAATGTTCTAAATTATTTGGATTCTGATTGAGCTTTTTATTTGAGAATATACTCAAAGAATTTCTATTAAATTTGCCACTTATATCTAAGCAAGAGATGGTATTATTCACCCTAACAACTTTGTCCTTGAATGTCTAAGATTAAACAATTGATTAATGTGCTCAATATGTATAAGACTTTTGTCTTAAAATGTTTGTCTTTAACAAATAAAAAGCAAAAACAGAAATGTATAGATAAATGAGTAATGTATGTAAGTACAAAGCAGTGTTAATTATCACCTATAATCCAGCTGTGATGGGTTATAAATTATTTGTAGTTTTTATTTTTTACTAAATTATCTAAATCTCCATGATACCATGTATGTGCTTTGTAATAAGGAAAAGAATGCATTATTTTTCTCTAACGGTTTAGATAGATGACTGGAAACACAGATAAGATGAGACAACATGAAAATTTTGGCCAAAATGTATGTTTTCCCTAGTAATGCCATATTTCAGTAGCTTATCTAAAGAGCTTTATATAGATAACCGTTTGTGTCTGGCTTATGACTAAGCATAGAAAGAAGTACTAATAATAACATCAGGGGTAGTGGTCGTGGTCATAGATGTGATGACGATGTCCCGAGTGCTTGCTGGGTGCCAGGCTCTGAGCTACACACTTGACCCACATTGTCTGATTTAATCTTCAAAACAGCCATAGGGGTGGGGAACCTGCAGCCTTCTGATTTCAAAATTTGCTCCTTTTTAGCACCAAAGCAGGCAAGAACAGCTTCCATCTTTCTCTGCTGCACCCTTTTTAATAAAAGGATTTGTTCTTTAAAAAGACTCCACTTAAGGACCCAGAAGGCCACAGGTCCTGAAATGCAAACTTCACTAATTTTGAAGCACTGTATTTTACGGATCAACTTATACTGCCCCCGAAATAATAATAGTACCTATTGGGTTTTGAGCCCTTTCTGGGTGTGGAAGCTGTGCAGAAAGATAGTTAAGAAAATGATTGCATTTGAACATTACAACTCTCCCTAAAGGAAATACATTATTTTATATTATAGTTCATTAACTGAGGTTCAATGAAGATGGAGTAACTTCCATGGTTAGTAAGGCTCACATCTGTCTGACTCCAAACTCCAGATCCTTAATGTAGATACTTAAGAAAGAGTAATAAGTAAGCAGAATAAAACAAAGTTAAAAACCAAAACAGAACAGAACTTCCATACTTTACTATAAGATTAAATTATGAAAATCTCTGCCATGACTGAAAACAAGGTTCCAGAAAATTTTCCTTCCCCCTTCTCCCTTGGAAACAAGTCACATTCTGATGAGAACACAACTGTGTTACTGTGTTCGTTCAGTAGAGTCAGGAAATGGTCATCAAGACAGTAGGCTTGACTAGAACTTTTAAAGAAAATCCAAACAGAACTTCTGTAAATGAAAAATTCATTCAAAACTTACAAAGCACGATGTAAATCCTTAAGAGTAGGCCCATCAGGCTGAAGGAACCCGTACAGAACTTGTAGGAAACATCTTTGTGCTAAGGGACAGTTGAGCAAGAACAGGGAGGTGACAGGAACACACAAAGCTACAAGAAAAGGAGGGCCGTGTAAGAGGCCAGATCCAGGATCACGGGCGTCCCTGAGGGCCACAGTGGATATGCAGTGTGGGATTAGACTTTGAGGGAATTATTAAGGAGAAATGTCCTGGCCTCGCTAGAATCTATATCTCCAGATATAGAGGACAGCACAGAGGACTCCTGAGTCCTCCTCCGATTCATCACAATGAGCCAGTCACCCCGACACACAGTCATTGGTCTAGTGAAGACGAGAGGCTCACCCGCCAAAGGAAGACTGATGAGGCTAGCTGTAGACTTCCTGATGGAAACCTGTAAGCCCGAGGAAGTGGGCACCCTTCCTCAGCATTGTAAACAACAGGTGGTCAGCCTGGAGTCTGGTATCCTAGAAACCCAGGTTTCTTACATGAAAGAAAGGAAGACTTCCTCAGACAAGCGACTGCTGAGGGAATTTGCAAAGACCAGAGCAGCCCTGCAGGAAGCACTCAGACCTACCTGCATTAGATCTCCATGTAGGTGAGAACCTTTCTCACTATGAACTAACCTTGCCTATCTTATTCAGTGGTTTCACCTGGACTTGATTCTACCTCTTGTTATGTCCATACTTGCTTTTCATTAGCATTTACCTATTATATCTATGATCTACGTATTGATTTTGCACTTTTAATTGTTATTTTACATTTTTCAAGGTAAACAGCATATAGTTCTGTGCAAGTTATAATGAATAAGAGGATGATACTACCTTCCTACAAGGTGCTTATGTTCTAATGGGGTAGGGCTGAGAGGGAGACCCTGGGTAAGAGGAATAAAATAATTGCATATTTGTGTCGGCCATATGAAGGCAGCAAGTGCCTCCTAGATGGAGGTCACGTTATTAATGCATTAGGTGAATATGACGTGTTATCTTGTATCTTACATTTAGTACCTTTGTTTTCTTTTTTTTTTAAACAGTCTTACCGTGTTGCCGTTGGTAGAGTGCATTGGTATCACAGCTTACAGCAACCTCCAACTCTTGGGCTTAAGCAATTCTTTTGCCTCTGCCTCCCAAGTAGCTGGTACTACAGGCACTTGCCACAAAACCCAGCTATTTTGTTGTTGTTGTTGCAATTGTTGTTGTTTAGCTGGCCCAGGCCGGGTTCAAACGCACCAGTCTGGGTGATATGGCCAGTGCCTTACCCACTGAGCCCCAGGCACTGCCCAGTACTTCTTCTTACTATCTTTGATACTTTTCTGTTTAACATGATAATTTATCATGCATTTTTGTTTTCTCTTTCTTAGAGGGTATTCTCTTGTTTTCTCTTTTATAGAGGGTATTTTCCTTTTTACAAGTGTTAAGTAATACTTTCTGTTTATACAAATATTGAAATGGATATTTTTTGAGCCAGTGCCTAGAGTTAACCAGTGTTTTCCCAGATAAGAAAAAGACCTCATACTAACACCTGCTTAGATGCTAAGCAAACACACATCATCCCCATTTTATGCCCTCTTGAGAGTTTAGTGCCGTGTGTTGAGCACTTTTTGTATCGTATATTAGTAATTATTTCGACTAAACTCTACATTGTCCTGGTGTCCGTGCTCACTACTGTTTTTGTTTGATTGGTTATATGAATGTATGTCTTTGTATTCCATTTTTATATACACAGATTTTTCTTTCTAGAATTTATTTTTTTTAGTTTACTAGAGTACATTTCTCAGAAATTCTTTCAGAGGGGGTTTAAGAATGGAAATTTGAGATTATATGTTGGTGATTTTGAACATCCGTGCATTTCAGATAGCCAGTCGTGTTTCACTCAGTCTTATCTAGGACAGAATTTCTTATTTTGGTAATGACTGACTTAAAAGACCTATAGAGGAGAATATATTTTACAACTATATGGATCTAGTTTAGTTTTATTTGCCATTAAACAAATAGGTGAAAGAAGCAGGAAGATCTTACTGATGGTTGGTTGGAATACATTCTTCACAGGAGCCCATTTTCATGAAAACTACTGCATGATAATGGCATCAATTCATCCATGAGGGTGGGCTCAAACAGCAGACACTTATGTTCTTAGAGTTCTAGATACAGGAAGTCCAAATAAAGGTAGTGGCAAGGTGACGTCCTCTGAAACCCAGCACACTGACAGGAGGAGGCTGGACCTCTCTGCAGAGTAGGGAAAACTGACGTGTAAACACTGGCGTGGAAGGAGCGAGGGAACAAACTGAGAATGTCAGAAAGAAGGGGAAGCAAGCCCAGAAGCCTTGGGAACTCGGGACATCCCTACTGACCTTGGAGCGATGTGGATCCAAGTGTCTGCCAGGTGTCCTGGACGTTCCCTCTTGCCAGACTGTGGACAGCTGGCTGTGCACATACATGGCCCTGCTTTATGGGGAGGCTTCTCAGAGCAATCCTGCCACCCACTAACGGGAGAAAAGAGCACATCTTAGAGTGGTCCAGCTCAGAAGTTTTTGACTTCATGAGTATGAATGTGATGCGAATGCAGTAGAAACCACAGTTTGAATTTTGATCTTTACCTGAGCTAGGACGTGTGATGGGCTGCATCTCCAGGTGATACTGGGAAGCAGCAGTGAGCTCCAGGTGACGAGACCACCAGGGTAAACAATCAACGTCCTGCATTGTACTGTGTTGCCAGCTGATTCTACCCAAGTGTAGTCGAATGTAAGTTTTTGGAGCATATTTAAGGTAATCTAGGCTAAGCCATGATGTCTGCAGGTCAGTGTATTGAATGCATTTTCTACATAGTGATATTTATCCACATGTAACCACCATCACAAATGGAGGAGCCTCTTATGTGCTTCAATAGCTGGAGGAAGAACTATAGGATGAAGAGAGACAATACAGGGTATGGATGAACTTCTCCCCTTCAAATGTAAACATTTCAGTCCGCATTTAAACTGCCATAGAAACAAACAGAAGAGCCATCACTGAAATCTGGGTCATTGTGCAGTGCTGCTGAATGTCACTGCAGTTCATTAAGCAACTTGACCAAACTGTATAGTTAAGAAATAGATGTATCTTTTATTTGGCTTTCTTTAATTCTGGAATGAATTTTTAAAGGCATTTAACAAAGTTTCAGGGACAGTATTAGCAGAGAACAGATAATTACATGCTGTTCAAACTGTTTACAAACAAGGATGTCATAGAACTGCAATCACATTGTGAATGAAGTTGTGATATTCTGGTTAGTTTCATTGTTAAAAGTTCTTTTTACATCAGGAAAGCGTAGTTTTCAGAAGAAGCTTGTGTTTTGAATTTGTAATAAATATCTGCTCATCATATCACTTTCTGATAATAAATTATTGAAACTACTTCTTCCTTTTAAAAATAACTACTGGAATACAGTAGTTTTAGATTAAATATACCGGTGGAGGTTTGGTTTCAGGGAGAGTTCATCATTTTTTACCAACGCTTATGAATTATGTTTAAAGAAGACTTCTGTAGTGGTAATGACACATCTCATGCACATTTTTCATATTTGTATATTTAGTTGGATTCCTTAACATTCTGAAAGAGCCTCACTATGTTTTTGATCACCATAGAATTTTACAGCTGGAGGTAGCTGAGAAGATTTTTAATCACTTCTCACTGGTAATCTCTTTTTTTAACAAATGAAGAGACCTCAAGGGAATTCAAGGGAATGCTAGGACTTTTTCAGGCCACAGAATGAGTATCAAAGCCAGAAATAGGACTGGAATCCTGACTTCTTAAATTCTTTCTTCCTGTTGAAAAAAAAGACACTTGAGAAATTACAGGCTGGGCATGGTGGCTCACACCTATAATCCTAACACACTGGGAGGCCAAGTCCCAAGGATCCCTTGAACTCAGGAGTTCAAGACCACCCTGAGAAATAGCAAGATTCCATCTCTACTAAAAATAGGAAAATTAGCCAGGTGTTGTGGTGGGTATCTATAGTCATAGCTACTGGGGAGGCTGAGGCAAGAGGATTTCCTAAACCCCGGGGATTCGAGGCTACAGTGAGCTATGATTGCACCATTGTACTCCAGCCTGGGTGACAGAGTGAGACCCTGTCTCTTTTAAAAAGAAAAAAAAAAGTTGCCTTCTGGAGAGATGTTTACGTAGGAAAGCTAAATTATTTTTTGTAAGCCCTGAAGAAGGCACGTGCATAGAAGTCCTTCCCTGCTTTCCATTTTTATCTTATAAAGCTCAAGGAAGGGCACACTCACACTTTGACTCCACGTGTGTAACCCCTAATATTCTGAAAAAGAAGAAAAAAAAGCTGAAGGGTCCCAGTAAAGGACAGGGTTCAGCCTGTCCGTGTCCACAGACTCTTCATCTAGCTTTCTTCAAGTTAATCCCTGGAGTGCTCTGCCAACTTCCTTTCACAAAGGAAGTTGACTCCAAAGTAGGCCCTCAGCTCCCCCGATGGTCCCGTCATGGGAGGCCCCGTCCCCTGTTTGGTCTGTCTCAGCGTTCCACGTGTCCTCTCCACATTGCTCATCACGTTGTGTACGTATATGTGTGTGTGTGTGTGTGTTTATCTCTTTACTGCCTGTCTCCTCTGTTAAACTAGAAACTTCTACAAGGCACATTCTTTCAGGTTCACTGCCATGGAAGCCCTGGATTCTATGTAGTATACAGTAGGCCCTTAGGAGGTGTTATGTGAATGAGGGTGTGAATAAATGACTATGATCAGTGTGATTGTGATCAAAATATTGTTTAACAATGACTTTAGCTTTATGGTAGATTTGACATGACTATGAAACATATAAGACCCACTTCAAGGCACATTTTAAGTCTCTGAAATTGTAAAACCTTGAAATGGGTATATAAACTAGACAGTAGTTTTAGTAAATGTTAGTGATTTAAGGGGCTTCAAAAGATCAGAAATTCAGAATCTTAGAGAGGGGTTGGTATCTTGAACAAGCACTGAACACTATTACAAATTATTTTATACCAAGTAAATGTCTTTATATATAGTCTTATGACAATAGAATTTTGCAGATTTTGAAAATGTGACAGGGATTGAGAGTTTCAGTGAAACGTATATTTTGTGGTAAGATTCATATCATATAGCAGGAGAGATGCATATTCCACTTATTCTGGGTGCTTTTCAGGGAGTTCTAGTTCATATGGAATTTATTAAACCACAATATTCAAGAAATTATTGAATTGAAGTCTTCATTTCTTGACAAAGAAAATGTAATACAGAAAGATTAGGTCATTCATCTACTTCAGATCTTTTTTCTGGAATGTGATGATAGAAATCAAACCATAAATGATTCTCCAAGGTCATGCCACCAGATAGTGGAACCTATGTTATTTAAAAAAAAAAAAAAAGAGCATGTGTTTCAGAGCTATAGAGACTTGGTGGAGAATCCCAGCTCTTTTATGACCCTGGTCAATCCTACTGTTTATTTATTAGACAATAATAATTATACTACTGCTGTGGTGTGAACATGTTCCCCGAAAGTTCATGTGTTAGAAACTTAATTGCCATTATATGACAGTATTATGAGGCAGAGCCTTTGAGAGGGGCTTAGGCCAGGGGTGAGTGACTGCTGCCATTATCACTGCTTTAGATTACTTCTCACAGGAATGGGCTCTTGATAAAGAATAAACTCAGGCCCCGTTCTCCTCTCCCTCGTCCTGTGCTCAGTCACCATGTGATGCCTTGTGTCATGGAGTGATCTTCACAATACGCCAGCACCACGTTCTTGGACTTCTCAGCCTCCAGAATCATGCGCTAAATAGACTTCACTCCCTTATAATTGTCCTGTCCCAGTGGCATTCTGTAATAGCAGAAAACTGATGAAGAATTACTGAATTCTGTGCTTTAAATGAGAATTTATATGTCAAGCACGTAGCATGGTGCCTGGTAATGGGTATTTGATAAATACTAGTTTCTTCTCCCTTCCCTTAATCTTCCCTCTCCTTTTATAACAGAAACAACACCATCTTGCTGCCAAAATAATCTTATTTATTAATGAGTTAAAGCTATAGAAAATATAAATTATAATGCCTGGGAAGAATATGTAGTAAGAAGCACAATACCATGACAACTGCAGTATTAAATGTCTCAGGCAGTGCCTTTCAAAATGATAAATAGAAAATGCGTGGAAGATAGGAAAGAGGGGAAGGGAAAGAGGGAGAGAAGAAAGGTAAATGCAGGTCCTCTCTCCTCCCTCTCCTCTCTTTCCTCTTCTCTTTTCTCTTTCTCTCCTCCTTGGTGCTGCTCTGCAGCATCCCCACCACCACCACCCGCTCCCCACCCAATAAAAACCTTTCATACAAAAAAAAAAAAGAAAAAAGAAAGGTAAATGCAGATTGAAAATGTAAAAGGTCAGGGTCCTGTCCATCAGTTAGAGGCCTCTATTACTCTCTTACAGAGAAGATCAGCAGTTCTCAACCTGTAGGTTGCAACCCACAGGAACTGTGTCTGTGTGTATTTTTCATCCTCTAAACTTCTTATGATACTTCAACTATTTGTTGATAAGAGTTGTTAACAGATGACATTGCTCAGGTTTTCATGGCCAAATATTTTAGAAGATTTTGATAGTTGAAATGCTAGTTTTTAGGAAAAAGGGAAATAACGCCATTTTCCCCAATTGTCACCTAGTTGATCTTTGCTGACAAAGAAAGATTTCCTTATATACTTTCCTTATATAAAGAAAGATTTCCTTATATACTTTCCTTATATACTAAGTTATATACTTAGATACACCAACTTTTTTGGTTCACATATATATTGATGTTGGTTCAGCCTTGAATAACCATCTTAAATATTGATATTCAGAAATGTCAACTTAGCCATCTGCAAAGTGAGTGCGTTGAAATTGATCCATCTGTTTCCCCAAAGGTTTTGTTTTGGAGAGATTAAAAATGCTGTATGCCGAAAATCAAGCAGTCAACCATCCCCTTTTGAAAACTTACATAAGGAGCCCTAGAAAAGTCACTAAAAGGTGAGAATTATTCTCCTTCCCCTCAAAAACATTTTATTCTCACCTCAGTGCCCATAGCACAGTGGTTACAGTGCCAGCCACAGACACCAAAGTTGGCGGGTTCAAACCCAGCCTGGGCCTGCTAACCAACAGTGACAACTGCAACAAAAAATAGCCAGACTTTGTGGTGGGTACCTGTAGTTCCAGCTACTTGGGAGGCTGAAGCAAGAGAATCACTTGAGCCCAAGAGTTTGAGGTTGCTGTGAACTATGATGCCACTGCACTACCAGACATAGTGAGACTCTGTTTCAAAAAAACAAAAAAATTTACATGAAAACAGAAAGATTGCTTAGAAAGGGTAACCCATGGTTTGAATATTCTGAAAACTGCATTACCACTTTACACCAAGAAATAGAAATATCTGAATCGCGAATGGAAATAAATGCTAAGAGATGGTTAGTCTTTAATAATTAAAATGTAATATACCACATTACAATAAAATGCATCAAACAATACTTTTGCAGTGACCAGTTTGGAAAGATTAATTTGATTCCACCATGAGAGTTCATCAGGGTCTGTGGGTCTGTGTCACGGGGAAGAGCTGAACCCCCCAACCTTGGGCTTTTTCTGTTTGTTCTCAGAAAAAAATAAATAACTTCTCAATCTTAAGGCTTGACCACTTGTAGCTGGCAAATAAAAATGAATTAGGAAGTTAAATACCACTGAATGTAGATATTCCAAACATGAAGCATTAAGTAGTAAATAAATTATAAGACTTTTCCTGATGAATACTGTGATTTATAATAGATTATTAGCTAAAGTGCACAATTAATAACAGATGAGCTGTTCAATCTTTTAAAAATTAAGCATAATACAAAGGTATGGAGATAATTAGAAAATTTTAGCAATCACTTATTAGTTACTTTTCTGAAATTAATAGTTGGCCATTACTTTGAGTTCAAAGAATATTGAAATCCTAAATAATAAGTAGCCTCTTTATAATGGATGATTTAATTTCAAATGACCTACAGGTGCTTGTTCACAAGTTAGTTGTTTTATTCTGTTTCATTTTATTTTTTAAAAAATTGACAGATAACGTGAGCGGCACTTGTGGCTCAAGGAGTAGGGTGCTGTCCCCATATACCGGGGAGGTGGGTTCCAGCTTGGCCCTGGCAAAAACTGCAAAAAAAAAACTTGACAGATAACATAAATAAACCTTTCAAATGAATTTTTAATTACTGGTATAGAAAATATATGTAGTAGGTTGAGCCATATGAAATTGCTGTTATGTGTGGGTCTGATATTATTGAGCACAATATAACAAGACCCCAGGTGTAGGGCTGGGCATCACACTGTACCTAATACTCCAGTTTTCTGTGCAAGTATGTATGATATGGCTCTTCCTCAAGGTCCAAAGCATTTGAAACATGAGGTTTACATACTTAGTGACCTAAATATTAATATCTGCTCTAAAATTGCTAATCTTTTAACAACAACAAAAATCCAAATTTATTTAATGATACTGAGAAATACCATTGTTAAGGCAACCAGATACTCCCTTGGCCCAACAATCTACCTAAATATGAGTAACCTGGAAAAACAAATTAACCAAAAAAAAAAAGTTACTTCTTTTGAATTTAAAATAAGGTATATAAATAGTATTTCCTCAAATTAAGTAGTTAAATATAATAAAATATGATTATCTTCTATTTATATGCTATGATAATTTTTAAACTTAGAGTATTAACTGCCTATTTTTTAGTTTCTAAAACTGAGTCAAAAATTGAAAATTACAAAATGACATGAATAATATATTTTAAAATTCTCCTACATTATGTATAGTGAAAATATCACACACAGCAACCACACTTAAAATAACAAGCCACGGGAGTAAGTTAAACCAAATTAGAAATTCATCAAAAGTGGCTCTCCCTCTCCAAATCCAGCCTTTAGACGGCTGGTGAGACTACTGTGCACAAGGTTAAATTTAGAACATGTAGGTCACACATATTTATATCTCTGATTCCATGATCACAACACGTCAGACAGCACACTTTTCTCAATACTATAAAGGTTGAAAAATCCCTTTCTTCATGCTACTGCAGACCTGTTACTAGTGAAGAGATGAAGGTGCCCCCAACAGCAGTGACCGTGGTGGCCATCTCTATAGATTGCTGCTGCTGCTTTAGAAGTCGTCTGTTCTGGTGTCTGTACAAGGGGAACAGGCCTTGCTGGGAATAACCTATCCGTGTACACAAGACCAGGGGCCTTAAAGGTCTTGTTCCTGAGTATTTGGAACTTCATCTTCTATTCATCTTCTCTCCTCGGGATCCATACTGATCCCCCAAGTATCCCAAGAAAACCCAGAATAAAAGGAATACTTTAGATATTGTCTTCAGATATTTAGAAAGTTAGATATACTTTCATAAGACATCCCAAAATAATCTATTCTGCTTGAGCAGCTGTGCTTTTGAATGAAGTAGATTTTATTATTGATGAAAAACAGAAGAGTCGCTGAGAAGCAGTATAACAAGCCAGCAGAAATAGCTGAGAACAGTGAAGCCGCCTCAGAGAGCTCTGCATTTTCCCATCATAAGTCTTAAGAACAAGTGGAATGGTGATTTATTTATGCAGTTACTCATTTAATGTCTGCCAGCATTGTGCGAGTATAAGCCCTATGATGGCAAGAGCTGCGTTGGTCTCTCATGGTGGTATTACTAAAAGTGACTTAGACCATCTTATATTTGTGCCATTTTGCATAAAGAATGTTTTATACCTCAGTTATAAATTTCAGGGAGGAATTAATAAGGAAAATGTTTCGTCTCTCCCAGAGACTTATGTTAAACATCAAAGTTTGAAAAGAAAAAACAGAAAGTCACTTTTTTGCTTACTCTGAAAGAATCTACAAAGAACTTAGCAAAGTGTTCTTGACCTCCTGAGTGACACTAGTTATAAAAGAAGACACCACCCATCCTCCTCCTGCACACTTCAAAAACAGACTGCCTGCAGAGGATGCAAATAACTGTTGGAAAGGCAGGAACATGCTTGAAAGCTCACTGATGGGTCTCTCTTCCCCAAAACAATTACAGGAAAATAGATAGACTTGTTTACCTTAGTGAAGTGGTTTCATAGCTCTGATTCTAAAATAATTAGGTTCTACATACAGAGAGTCAGATAGATTTTATGTTTTTTAATTAAAATTAAAAATCGGGCCACAGTAATGATTTCTTATATCTTTGGAATAAATATGTTTACTGACATCAGACAAATATGACTCCCTCTTTTGTGATACTTGAAAGTAACCAGATTTTTTTTTCTAACTGTGACTACTTGGTGTTGTTTAAAGCTTATGTTGGCCACTTTTTATCACTTATTAGTCTAAACATTGTGTTTTCCAGAACCCTAATTCTCCATGAATAAAGCTAAAAAGCATTGTGTATTCAAAATGATGTGTCAAACTGACTAATTTGCTCAAAGCTTCTCAAACTTTCTATTAGAATTATGAGTTTCCAAAAGGAGCCTCATAGTATTCACTGTTTTCCATCTTCTCCAACCATAAAATCTTTTTTTTCCCCAGGAAGCACCTCCTAGATCTAATGTTTAGCAAAATTCATTAGGACAAAGTGCAAAAATTTTTAAATTTTAAATTGTCTTATGTACAATTGTTGCAAAAGAAAACATAAGTATTCCTTTCTAATGACTTCTGACTCATTGGTTATTTTCAAGGCTGCCTAGGTCAAACTTGTAGAAACCACGATTGCAAACACACAGCCTTCTGGATTTCTCAGTTTGAGTAGCTGCATACCAGTGCTTTTGCACCTTGGTTTTAATCAGAAAGGTAGGCGTAGATGTCTTTAAGTGTGGTCCTGATATGCTGCTAGCTATGTGTCTTCCTTGCTCACACCTTTGCCAGTTGTAGGTATCTACTTGTTTTGGACTGCACACGCCATCTTCTGTTCTAATTGAAGCATTTTCAGCTGGAAGTTGTAAAAGGGTCTTAAACGTCACAGGACACCTAATTAAACAGTATAAGGTGAGGTCATTACAGTGTGAAATATGAAGAGACAGTTTGATGAAGTTTATTTTATATTCTTGTGACTTCTCCAGGTTATTTGCATAGACCTTCACATAGTTCTCCTCAATTTCAAGATGTGCTGGAGAACTGCAGTTCAATTCATTTCTGATGCTAAG
Source organism: Galago senegalensis (assembly GCA_963575145.1). NCBI lineage: Eukaryota > Metazoa > Chordata > Mammalia > Primates > Galagidae > Galago > Galago senegalensis. Next base: position 36,201 of record CAUYTI010021219.1, read on the forward strand.
CACTGGAATTAGTGCAGGCGCCACAGGTTAAAGGCACAGTTCCCAACACGATTGCCCTCGCTTCAAAGTTCAGGGGTCTCCAAGACACCTGGAATAAATTTCTGAAATAAATCCAAATGTCTAGGTGTTCCCGGTCTTGCCCTCAAGGTCATTGATTTGCTAGAGTAATTCACAGAACTCAGGAAAGCACTCTACAGACATCATTCTGTCGTCATAAGGGATAAAGTCAGGATAAACCGGTGTGAGAATCGCACGGTGAGGTCTGGGAGGTCTCTGTGTCTTCTCCCCGTAGAATCGTAGAATCGTGGCACACCCTCTTGCTGGCACATCAGAGTGTTCATCAGCCGGGAAGCCAGGAAGCTCCGCCAAGCCGACTGTCCATTGTTTTTGTTGAGGATCTATTATGTAGGCATGATTGATTGAATATGTTAGCCACATAATTAAACTCAGGCTCAATCATTTGCACATTTTTCAGAATCATCACCTGTTTCGAGTTGTATTGTATTAGACTTAGATTTTTGAAGGTACATTCAAGCATATGGAGTTTTTTTCCCATTTTAAAACACCCGGAAACATTCATGTCTGAGTTTTATAGTTGTTTTATTATCTTCTCTTTTGCTCTCAGTCCTCACATTTATTAATTTTCTTTAGCAGCAGTTTCTTCCCTGCCCTTCTAACCATCAGAATTAGCTCTTTGATGAGTTGAGTGAGTTCAGTGAGGACCCAGTGACCCTCCCTGCAGGGGCACGCGTGCACTCTGCCAGGAATGGTTTTAGCTGTCTTAGGATCTGAAGTTCCCAGATGCATGACATTTGGAAGCCAGACATCCACGCAAGTGGTCTTTATTCTCAATAAGTGGAACATTTTACAAGGAACTGCATTTCCTTACATATGAAACATGATGAATTAGTACACGAAAAAGCTTTTGAATAAAATGTTTATTTTAATTTTTATGAAGCTACTTTCCTGGAGTATTCAGAAGGTTTTTGTTGCATTATTACATATTGTATCTTATTCAATGTCATTGTTACGTCAGATACAATACATCTGGATTTTTGAATTTGAATAAATAATGCATCATTATTCTAATTTAATTTCTAAAAAAGGAAAAATTTACTAGAGTTTCATACTAAAACTAAGGAACAGATATATGAAAAATATGGTCAATTGTTGTTTTAGACATTTCTTTGATGTTAACCAATACTAGTCAACTTAATAGGGACACCATTTTTTAAATAAAGTGTATATCCAAGTCCATATTCTATTGGTTAGGTAAATTAATTGATCCATCTTATAAACGTGGGTGTCTTCTCAGGTTACATGGTATTAGTTTTATATTATGCACCTGAGAAGGTAAGGATCCCTTCTTTGTCCATTGTCTTACTCCATTTACTGACATGTAGTGCTGTATGTTTTTACAGTGTGTGTGTGACTTTGGGGACGTGTGTTTACTGTATGTGAAGATCACATCAGGGTATTTAGGATTCCTCTCACCTAAAACATTCACCATTTCTCTGTATAGGGAACATTTACATCTTCCAGCTACTTTGAAATATATAATAAATTATTGTGAAGGTTAGTCAGCCTACTGTGCTATCAAACACTAGAATGTATTTCTTCTATCTAACCCTATGTTTGTAACTATTGACCAGCCTATCTTCACCCCTCCCCGCCCCACCTTTGCTGGCCTCTGGTCATCATTCTCTTCTCTACCTTCATGAGATCGACATTTTAAGGTCCAGCATATGAGTGAGAACATGTCATATTTCTCTTTCTTTACCTGGTTTATTTCACATAACATAATAACCTCCATGTTGCTACAACTGACACAATTTCATTTTGTGTGTGTGTGTGGCTGAATAGCATTCCCTTTTCACTATTCATATATCTTTTGATAGACAGTTACATTGTTTCCAGATTTTGGCTACCGTGAATAGTGCTGCAGTAAACATGGAGGTGTAGGTATATGTTTGATACACTAATTTCCTTTCTTTGCATAAATATCCAGTCGTGCTATTGCTGAATTGTATGATGAATCTATTTTTAGTTTTTTGAGAAAACTTCACAGTTTTTTCTATAATGGCTATACTGATTTACATTTTAACCAAAGGTATATAAGATTTCTTTTTTCCCCTGCATTGTCACCAGCCTTTTCTTTTTTTTTTTTAATAATAGCTATCTTAGCTGGGGTGAGTTGATAGCTCAATGTGGTTTTGATTTCACTGATGATTAGGGATGTTGAATATTTTTCATATACTTATTGGCCATTTGTATGTCTTCTTGTAAGAAATGTCTTTTCATATCTTTCGCCCACTGATTAATGAGTTCATTTTTTACTGTTGACTCATTTCAGTTCCCTGTATATTCTGGATATTAGTCTATTATCATATGAATAGTTTGAAGAATGTTACTTGAATTTGAGTAGGCATTCTATGTATCTATAGATTATGTTGGGTAATACAGTCATTAACAATATTAATTCTTCCAGTTCACGAGCATGGGATATCTTTCCATTTGATGGTGTCTTCTTCAATTTCTTTCATCAATATATTTGTAGCTTTCTTCCTGGAGATCGCTCACCACTTGGACTAAATTTATTCCTAAGTATGTAATTTTTTAGTAGCTCCTGTAAGTGACATTTTGCTTTTTTTTGAGACAGAGTCTCAAGCTGTTGCCCTGGGGAGAGTCCCGTGGCATCACAGCTCAAACACTTGGGCTTAAGCGATTCTCTTGCCTCACGTCCTGAGTAGCTGGGACTATAGGCACCCGCCACAATGCCCAGCTATTTTATTTATTTATTCATTTATTTATTTATTTTGGTTGTAGTTGTCATTATTGTTTGGCAGGCCTGGGCTAGATTCGAACCTGCCAGTTCCCATGTGTGTGGCTGGCACTCTAGCTACTTGAGGCGCCAAGCCAACATTTTGCTTTCTCGATTTCTTTTCCAAATAATTCATTATTTGGGTATAAAAATGCTAATGATCTTTATTTTTTAATGTATTTTTATGTTTTCATTATTGTTCAAGATTAATTTGAAGGTACAAAGAGTTAGGTTACAGTGTTTGCATTTATTAGGTACAGTCTCTCTCACAGTTGTGTCCCACTGACAAAAGGTGTGCCATGTACCCTAACATTGTGCCCGTTAAGTGGGAGCGTGCCCACCCCTCTTATCTTCCCTCTCCCCCTCCCTTGTCCCTCCACCCACCCCCTTGAATTGATCTGAGTTTTTCTCTTACATGGGCAGGTATTAGATCATCTACTGGCTTCATATTAGTATGAGTACATTGGATTCCTGCTTCTCCATTCTTGTGATACCTGACAGAAAAGAATGTTTCAGCTACATCCAGGTTAATAAAAAAGTTGTAAAGTCTCCGTATTTTTATGGCTGAATAGTATTCCATTGTATACACATACCACAGCTTGTTAATCCATTCCTGGTTTGGTGGGTGTTTAGGTTGTTTCCACATCTTGGTGTTTGTAAATTTAACTGCAATAAACAGTCTAGAGAAAATGTCCTTATGATAACATGATTTTTCTTCTTCTAGGTAGATGCCTATTAATGGGATTGCAGGACCAAATAGAAGGTCTAATTTGAGTTCTTTGAAGATTTGCCATACTTCCTTCCAAAAAGGTTGTATTAGTTTGCAGTCCCACCAAGAGTGTAAAAGCTTCCCTTGAGATGTTGTGATGTGGGCTATTCTCACTGGGGATAGGTGATATCTCAGGGTAGTTTTGATTTGCATTTCTCTGATGATCAGGGACAATGAGCATTTTTCAAATGTTTCTTAGCTATTTGTCTGTCTTCATCAGAGAAGTTTCTATTCATATCTCTTACAAGTGATAGATACGATTGTTTCCTCTTTTTTACTTGATTGATTTCTGCTCTCTGTAAATGCTAGTTATCAAACCTTTATCAGATTGATATCCTGCAAATATCTTTTCCCATTCTGAAGATTGTCTTTTTGCTTTACTTATTCTGTCATTAACTGTGCAGAAGCTTTTCAGCTTAATTAAGTCCCATTAGTTACTTTTTTCTTATTGTTGCTTTGCTGCTGAAGTTTTCCTCAAAATCTTTCCCCTATCCAACATCATCAAGAGTTTTTCCCACACTTTCTTTTAAGATTTTTATCATTTCACATCTTAGATTTAAATCTTTTATCCATCTTGAGTGAATTTTTGTAAGGGATAAAAGGTATGGGTCACGTTTCAATCTTTGTTTTGTTTTGTTTTGTTTTTGAGGCGGAATCTCATTGTGTTGCCCTCAGTACAGTGCTGTGGTGTCATAACTCACAGCAACCTCAAACTCTTGGACTTAAGCAATTCTCTTGTCTCAGCCTCCCAAGTAGCTGAGACTACAGGTACCCACCACACCGCCCAGCTATTTTTTTGTTGCAGTTGTCATTGTTTAGCTGACCTGGGCCAGGTTCACACCCACCAGCCTCAGTATATGTGGCTGGCACTGTAATCACTGTGCTACGGGTGCTGAGCCAAGTTTCAGTCTTTTCCATGTGGTTATCCAGTTCTACCAGACCATTTGTTAAATAGGGATTCTTTTTCCCCACTGTATGCTTTTGTTTCTTTTATAAAAGTTTAGATGGCAAGTAGAGACTTGCCATCTCTTGGTTTTTAACTCTTCATTTTCTGTTCTGTTCCATATGTCCATGTCCCTATTTTTGTGACAGTACCATGTTGTTTTGATCACTATGGACTTGCAAAATAACCTGAAAGTTGGGTAGATTGACACCTCCAACTTTGTTTTTGTTACTACAAATTGCTTTGGTGATACAGGGCTTTTTCCAGTTTTATACAAAACAAAGTACTATTTTTTTCCATTTTCTCAAAGTATAATGTTGGGGGGATTGCACTGAGTCTGTAGATTGCTTTGGGTAGAAAAAATATTTTAACAGTGTTGATTGTTCTCAGCCAAGAGCATGGTGTGTTCTTCCATTTGTTAATGTCTTTTGCTATTTCTTTTCTTACAGTTTCATAATTCTCTTTGTAAAGTTCCTTTACCTCTTTTGTTAGGTATATTCCTAGGTATTTCATTTTGTTTGAAGCTACTGTGAAGGGTATATTGTCCTTAATTTACTTCTCAATTTGGCTGTTATTGGCATATACAGAGGCTGCTACTGATTTGTAGACATTAATTTTATACCTTGAGACATTACTGTATTTCTTGGTCACTTCTAGGAGTTTGTGGTTGAGTCTCTGAGGTTTTCTAAGTATAAGATCATATTATCGGCTCGGCACCTGTGGCTCAAGCAGCTAGGGCGCCAGCCACATACACCTAGGGTGGCAGGTTCGAATCCCCAGCCCAGGCCCGCCAAACAACAATGATGGCTGCAACCAAGAAATGGCCGGGCGTTGTGGCAGGCGCCTGTGGTCCCAGCTGCTTGGGAGGCTGAGGCTGGTGACTCGCTTGAGCCCTGGTGTTGGTGGTTGCTGTGAGCTGTTTTGCCTTGGCACTCTACCCTGGGGGATAGCTTGAGGCTCTGTCTAAAAAAAAAAAAAAAAATTTAAAAAAAAGATCATATTATCAGCATAGAGGGCAAATTTGACCTCCTCTGTCCCTATTTGGATGGTCTTTATGTCCTTCTCTTGCCTGATTGACTAGAACTTCCAATACTCTTTTGAATAGTATATTGCAATAGTGGACATCCTTGTGTGGTTCCAGTTCTAAGTGGAAAAGCTTTCCATTTTACTTCATTCACTATGGTGTTGGCTGGGGGTTTGTCATAGATGGCTGAAGAAGTGTGCCACTTATGCCTATTTTCATAAGTTTTCTTATTGGAAAAGGATGCTGGCTTTAGCAAATGCTTTTTCTGCATCTGCTGAGAGGATCATTTGGTCTTTGTTTTTGCTTCCATTGATATGGTGAATTACATTTATGGATTTGTGTATGTTTAACCAGGCTTGTATCCCTGGGATGAAGCCCAGTTGATTGTGATGTGTAAATTTTTTAATTTGTAGCTGGGTCTATTAACTGCAATTTGGTTATTTTTGTATTTTTGTAGCAATATTCATTAGTGAAATTGGTCTGTAGTTCCCTTTTTAGTTGGGTCCTTTCCTTTTTGGGTATCAGAGTAATGTTTGCTTCATAGAACATGCTGAGGAAGGTTCCTTCCTTCTCAGTGTTTTGGAATAGGTTCTTCAGTATAAGTACAAGCTCTTATTTGTATAAGTACAAGCTCTTCTTTGAAAGTTTGATAGAATTCTGGTGTGAAGCTATCTGGTCTGAAAGATTTTTATTGTTTCCTCAATTTCAGTGCTTGATATTGGGGTTCATTCAAGAAATCTATTTCTTCCTGGTTAAGTCTAGGAAGATGGTGTGATTCCAGGTGTTGGTTGGCCCATTTCCCCCACATTCTCAAATTTCTGGGTATAGAGATTTTTGTAGTAGATAGGAATAATCTCTTATATCTCTGTGGTACCTGTTATTTCCCTCTTTTCATTTCTGATTGAGGTTATTAATGATTTTGCTTGTTATTAATGATTTCTAGTTAATCTGGCCAATGGTTTATCAATTTTATGCATCTTTTCAAAGAACCAACTTTTTGTTTCATTAATTTTCTGAATAATTCTTTTGTTTTCAATTTCATTTATTTCTGATTTAATTTTGGTTTTTTCTTTTTTTCTTCTAGGTTTGGGATTGGATTGCTCTTTCTTTTCCATTTCCTTGTGATGATTTATTAGGTTGTTGATGTGTTCTCTTTCTGTTTTTCAGATGTATGCATCTAACATAAAAAATTTCCCTCTTAGGATGGCTTTTGCAGTGCCCCACAGGTTTGGTAGCTTTGGAAGTTAATGTTGTTTTCCTCTTCTATTTCTTCCTTGACCCAACTGTCATTCAATATAAGGTTGTTTTGTTTCTATCCCTTTTGGGGATATGGGAATTTTTGTTAGAGTTGATTTATGCCTTTATTGCCTTGTGATCTGAAAAGATACAAGGCATAATTTCAATTCTTTTGATTTTTGTTGAGGTTTGATTAGTGTCCTAGGATAAGATTGAGCCTTGTCCCATAGGCTAACTAGAAGAAAAGATACTCCTTAGCTTTGAGATGATGTGCTCTGTATACATCTATGAAACCCATTTTTTCTAGGGTAGTATTTAAGTCCTTTGTATCTTTGTTTAGTTTCTGTTTAGAGGATCTGTCCACTTCTGTTATAAAGGTCTTAAGTCTCTAGCTATCATGGTGTTATGTGATATCTTACTGCTCAGACCAGTCAAGGTCTGCTTTGTAAGTCTAGGAACACTTAAGTTGAGTACATAAATATTTAGAATCAAAATGTCCTCTTCTTGTATTGTTCTCTTGACCAGTAGGCAGTGACCGTCTTTGTCTTTCTTAACTGAATTACTTAAAATCCACTTGTAACTGAAAATAAGATTGTGACCCCTCCTTTCTTCTGATTTACATTTGCCTGAAATATTGTTTTCTAACCTTCACCTTGAGTCTTGTTTTTTCTTTTGAGGCTAGGTGTATTTCCTGTAGACAACATATGGATGGCTTGTGCTTTTTTATCCAATCAGCCAGCCTGTTCCTCTTCAGTGGGGAATTCAAGCCATTAACATTTATTGAGATAGTGGAGTTTTATTCATCTTATTTTGTGAACATCCACTGCTTAGTCCTTTGTGCCATTGTGGGAGCTAGTTTTTTTCTTTTAGTTTCTGGGTGTATAGTTTGCTGGTGGCTCATTGTGATGGTCCATGTGGAAAATAGGTCTAAATATTTTCTGTAGAGCTGGTCTTGTGGCGAATTTCCTCAATATTTGCATGTCAATAAAAGATATGATTTCTCCATCAATTTCAAAGCTTAGCTTAGCAGGATATAGAATTATTAGCTGAAAATTGTTAATTATTAGCTGAAAATTGTTTTGTTTAAGAATGTTAAAGGTACTTTGTCATTCTTTTCTGGCTTGAAAACTTTCATTTGAGAAGGCTGCAGTCAATTAGCGCTTATTCTGGCTACCTGTAGAATTTTCTTTTTCATCTTGAGTTTGTACAGGTTCATTACAATGTGTCTTGGAGAAGCTTTGTTTGAATTGAGATGACCAGGGGTTTTGATATCCTTCTGAGAGGAATGTGTCGGAACCTTTGGTCATATTTTGGAAATTTCATTTAAAATATCTTCAAATAGGCCTTTCATTCCTCTGGGGTATTTTTCTTCTCTTTTAATCCCTATAGGTATCCCTATAATCTGAATTTTGAATGCTTCGCTTCATGAAGTACCATAATTCTCTGCGTGAGTGTTCTGCTTTCTCTCTCCTTTTCTGCCTCGTTAACTGCCTGTATTAGCTCAAGAGCTTTATCTTCTAGCTCTGAGATTCTTTCATCTCCACTATTAATGATACTTTCTACTGCATCTTTTAAGTTCTCTGATTGACTCCTTCAATTTCTTAAGCTCTGTTATATCCTTTATATTCTTCATATATTTTATCTCTTATTATTTGATTCTGTTTTTGGATTTCCTTTTGTTTATTTTTCACTTTCTCAAAAAATACCTTCCTTGTTTTTACATATTTTAAATTCCCTTTCTGTCATTTGTATCATTTCTTTATAGGTGGAATCCTCTGCGGTAACTATCGCATAGTCCCTTGGGGGGAGTGGGCTCTGTTCTGGTTTTTCACATTGCCAGGATTTTTCTGTTGTTTCCTCCTCATGAATGTTTTCTTCTTTTCCACTTCCTCCTCCAATTTTTTCCTTTCACTTCCTTCTTTAAATTACTTTGTGTCTATGCTTAAGTGTTAAAATGTCCTTGTAGTATAGGGCCAAAAGGAAAAGAGAAAGAAAAAGAAAAAGGAACAGATATAAAAAAGAAGAACAAAAACATAGAGACAGGAGTAATAGTGGTGTTCTGCAGGATGTTTTGATACAAACCCACAGTTTGTAGCCTCTAGGGGAATGGGATGGGCGGGTCCCTCAAGTTCAGGAGCCAGGCCAATACTGAGGCACACCAGCTCGGGCGTCACAGTGAGCCTCTGTCTCATTAGTGAAATGCAGATTGACAAAGAATAGAACAGATCAGAAAAAAGAAAACAGAATAGTGATTAAAGTGTATGAAGAAAATTGAAACTAAAATTTTATAAGATGTAAAAAAGAGGGGGAATATACCTTAGTTGCTATTTGAAAAATGTATGTAAGAAAGATAAGAAAAATAGAAAATTCTTCACAAAAGGAGAAAGAAAAGGACAGAAATGGAAAGGAACAAAAGAATAAAAGCAGCAGAAAACCCATAGCAAAAATGGAGCACTTAACTATTTAAGAAAGTAAAAATGTAAAAAAAGAAACAATAAAACTAAACAGATAAAACACCTTACCAGAAAAAATTGGTGGAAAAAAAGAATAAAAGGAACAGAAAAACTATAGCCAAAATGGAGCCCTTACTATTGAAGAAAGAAACAATGAAAAATTATAAACAACAAAGAAAAAAATCTAGGGGAAAAAATTGAAAAATCAAAAATAAGAGAAGAAATATATATATGTGTATGTATATTATAATACAGCCTGGACAACAGGTGACATTCTAGGGTATGAGATGCTAATCACAACACTGATACAGTTGTATAAGATGGGGGCTGGAAGCTACTGTCTTGCCAGGGAAAGCTCGTCCCATCTTCCTGATTTCTTTGCCCTTAATCTATACCAGGTTGGGAACCTGTAGCCCTCATCAACCTACAAATTAGACATGCCTCGACTTTTCCAAACAGTGTCCCTTGGCCATGCGGTGGCTTTCCCAGGAAAATAATTTCCCTCAAGTCTCCCCATGGTGGCTGCTTAGCTCAGCAGGTGCATAAGAACAGGCCTGGCACTGGGACCCTGTGGGCTGATCCTCCCAGGCAGGAGGAACAATGACTGGGACTGAAACAATGAGAACTCCCCTTCACCCAGGAGCTCAGTCCTGGCCCCTGGACACCATTCAAGATCACTTACTTGCCCAAGCTCTCCCAAGATTAATTCCCACAACAGCCCAGGTCAAAAAAGCCTGCAGGGAAGGCCTTCTCTGTCTGAAAAGTGCTGCAGTTTCAAACCTGCCAAACTCAGCTGCATACAAGTACTCACCCTCTGTGCTGATTCTCCACTGCTCCTGACCTCTTCTTTGGCTCCTGGAGTCTCCCACCACCTCCCTGTGCCCCTAAAGCAAAGTTTCTGGCACTCCAGAGGTGGCTGGAGTCCTTTCTCCGCATACCACCACATCTCCAAGCCCTTTTAATGTCAGAAAGGCTTTAAAATATTCACCTCTAAATAGATTCATTAACAGTACCCTTCTAGACAAAGTGAAATTCTCTACTAAATTAATACTGTCTGTAAAGGACTTTCTTGATAGGAGAAAGTAAATAATGATGAATTTTCAGGTTCTTTATACATCTCTCCATGAACAATTAAAAAAAAGTTTAAATGGGGTGGCGCCTGTGGCTCAGCGAGTAGGGTGCCTGCCCCATATACTGAGGGTGGCGGGTTCAAACCCGGCCCCAGCCGAACTGCAACCAAAAAATATCTGGGCATCGTGGCGGGCACCTGTAGTCCCAGCTACTCGGGAGACTGAGACAAGAGAATCACTTAAGCCCAGGAGTTGGAAGTTGCTGTGAGCTGTGACACCATGGTACTCTACCAAGGGTGACAAAGTGAGACTCTGTCTCTCCAAAAAAAAAAAAAAAAGTTAAAATGGTTTCATTAATTGATCTCAACATAGTACTTGAAAACTCCTGCTAGCTTTCCTGTAGGTGCAAAGTACCTTACGGACTGGACTCTATTTTTTCACTTGGGGTAAAAACATAATAGTAATGGCGATAAAAATAAGAAATATAAATAATACTTATTCAAAAAAATGTGCTCTTGTGCTGTGGTTTAAATATGTAATCTAATCCTTCAATCCAAAGGAGGAATTATTATTTCCAAGTTATTATTTCCAAGTTTTAAGCAAGGAAAATGAGGTTTAGAGAGGTTAAGGAACTCTGGGGTCATGTTGCTATTACATGACTGAGTTGGGATAGGCACTAACTACGTGAGAAATTGGAGGCATTCCTTCACAAAGAGCCTCACTTAGGAACATTGTTTTCTCCAAGATTTCAGCCAACAAGGGCTTCTGCACATGTGTCCTTTTAGGAAGAATCAGTTTATGTTTTAGTCAGATAAATACAAATTATCCTCTGCCTTTTGTGATTCCTGTACAAACTCCTGTTCAATTGGTAGGCCATTTTTGTGTGTACTCATTTTGCTATTACCCTGGTATAGAAATTTAGCCTCAAGTAATAAATTTGTAAAAAGTAGGTAAAGTAAATTAATGAGAAAATTATTTTTAAACCAGCCTTATAGTAACGACTAATTCTTTTTTTTTTTTTTTTGAGACAGAGTCTCACTTGGTCACCCTCAGTAGACACCCTTAGTGTGGTGTTTTAGCTCACACTAACCTCAAACTTTTGGGTTCAAGTGATCCTCTTGCCTCAGCCTCCTATGTGCTGGGATTACAGGTATGAGCCACCACACCTGGCACAAATAATTCTTTAAAAATTTTCCTTTTATGTATATTACTTTCTTGAACGTCTTTATGTGTACAACTTTGTATACCTGTTGAACTATTTCCCGTAGGAAACAAGGCAAAATATCAAGATCCAAAATGTTAGTAGTTTTAATAGTTCCGAACATTTCATCTAAGTGACCCTACAAATTAGACATAAGCCCCTTTGAACTAATCTCCTGGATTCAACATTGTAGGCAGATAACCGCACCATAATCTGTATAAAGCAAAATGTATTAATGCTCATGGAGTTTTTTATTCTTGGACTTGGATCCAAAGATGACTCAGCAATCTGTACTGTTCACTTTCTTTGTGCTCTGGCTTATCATTCATCTCTAGGAAGTCTGGGCTTATTAACTGTGCTGTGGTCTGGCCAGAGCCTTCGTATTCCCTCAGTGTGGGCCCAACATGCAGGTCATGGGGAGAGGGAATGGCTATAACACAACCTTGGGAAGAGATACACTTTTAAATAAATATATGCTTCTATTATCATCATAAGCTCATAATTATATATACACGCATTATATATGTACGTCTGATCTATAATGTATTATGTGTACATGCTACATGTGGTACATAATATGTGTATTCACATACAAAGTACAAATATGGTTTATGAAACACACAATATATACAATATATATTCTCACATATATAATTTTATATATATATATGAAATTGGTACGTTTATTCTCCCACTCTGTTCTTGAGTGCTGTTGCAAGCGTGGCCAGGTGAGGTGCTGTGCAGAGATTTAGCCAAACCTGCTTGCTTTCCAGCCCTTTCCGTGCTTTCTACTACACTTAGTTGAATGGCTCACAGAGAGTAAACTTCATCCCCCTAGAGTCCTTGACTGAAATCTACTGTCTCTGCTTTCTTCTAAATAAAAAAGGATAACATTAAAAGGCAGGAGGAGGTTTCTTGCTGAATTATCATGGTGACAACTGACCTTTTCCTTTAAAGTATTGTGTTCAATGTATGCTTTTAGAGAAAACTTTTTGGTTGTATATTACTTATTGCTTTTGTCCAATAAAATCTAACACATAGGATACGGAGTCAGTGGTACATTACATTCAGTGAACATTTAATTTAACATTTAAGTTTTGTGCCATACTCTTTGACTTGATTTTCTATTCTGCAATATTCTTTTTGTTTGTTTGTTTTTCCTTCACCTGTGTCTTTTGAAGCCATCAGAAAAACATCACGCTGTGTTTTCACCCCTTCTCCAACAGCACGCTGATTTCTGAACGTGTCAGACAGCTCTGCATGCCCGTGATGGGTGCTGATTATCAGATTATTGGATTTAACATAGAGTTGCATTTTGTATTTTATAGCATTTAAATATAAATATCCAAACTACCAGCTAAACCTCAGATGTACAGTTCCTTTTGTTAAGTTCCTGCTGCCAAGGAATATGAACTATCATGGTGACTAGTACAAAAAAGTTAGTGTAATATAAAAATAGAAATGAAATACACATCCCTCACCTGTGCCCTTTCGAGGACTTGACTTAGTAAATCTGAGTTTGGGCAGATGCCACAAGTCCTCAGGTGTCATAATGTAAGTAGACATGACAGAGTTTAAATGAAAATTTATGGAAAATATCCTCCTCTTTTTGTCACTTTAGATTTCTCTGTCTTTTCTATGTCAGAGATAGCAGAAAGCAGCACCTTTTCAAAGCTAAAGAGCCACAAGAGTTTCCTCCATGCCTAGATGAAGTCTCAGAGTTCTAATTTTAAAAGACCCAAATGGAAGAAGGAGACCCCAGCATACTGCAGGACGGTATGGTCATTCCATGTGAGTATACTGAGCTGCACGCTGTCCCCAAGACCTGTCTGTCCATCCATGGACGACCCCCACGCTCCAGCTTACCAGACGGCTGCTCTACCTGGATGCACTGCATCTGTGTTTCCACACTGCACCAGTCATGAAGGGGGAGCAAAACATATTTTGTCTGACATAAATGAGCTTTCCAGAAGCCCCCCCCCACTTACATTCTTTGACCAGAATTAGACCCAGAGAAACTCAAGAGTATAAATTTTTAGCTGATCCATTGTCACCTTGCACAACACTAGGGTCCTGTTGATGGGGAAGAAAGAAAAAATGGCTGAAGCACTTAGCTGTGACTTCTGCAAGGTTAAGTCTTTACAAAAATGTCACGTTGGCCTTGACTTAATTCTGACTAGAACAGTGATTAGGAAACTTGCATTATATGCCTCCAGCCTTAATTACAGAATATAAGCTGCAAAGTATAATTTAGCAACACGTAAAGAAATATTTTACCATTTAAAAATATTTGTATACTTGGAATTTCACAAGCCCAATTCAGGAATAAAACACATAAGAAATGATTTGATTCTGAAATCATTTAAAACTGGGGATTTTCTCCCAGAAAAGTATTTCCTCTTCAGAAGGTTCCCCATTATATAAGATGGGATTAGATAATGAGAAGCAGCTATGAGATTATAGAAACTTCCTCTCCATGTTCCTTCAGACTAAAAGATCTGTGCAAAAAGAGAAACTGATAGTATTGTGTTAGATATACACATCCAGCCTCCTTCTGAATTGGGGATCACTGCGTTTTCTGGCAGAGTGCTCAGGCCAAACACCTGGGTATTTCCTAGGTAGCTGTATTCCACCTGTGTTGAATGTTTTGGAACTCTGGTGTGGTTTAGTCCAACTTGCAAGTGAGGATGTACAAATTACATGAAAATCTGGCAGGAGAGTATCAGCCATCATCCTAATACGATTTATTTTAGTTTTTATTTGGCTTATGACACTAATTCAGAAAGTACATGAGCATATGATTAAGCAGAACAGGCAGCTGCCATGGTGATAAAATTTGGAAACTATAGGAAAGACCTCCCCCACAAACATGCTGTTTTAGTCATGCTGAGAGGGAGGACTGCTAAGTCATGTAAGTTAAGTGCCTACTGTGCCTAAAGAATGAAGTTCATTTCGAATTATTTTTCTGTGAGCTGTTAATATTTTGGAGCAAAAGAGTTTCCATTTACCTATGAGAATAAGTGTTTTAGGATATAAGTGGAACCCAAGACAAATTCTGGTAAGAGAAAAAGGCAAAGTCAAGAACAGTGTAGAAAAAGGGACATTACAGTGGGAGTCCCAGCCAGCTGGAAGCACAGCGCAGTGTGCCCCACGTGCAGTTCTCAAAGCAGGTGGAAGGTGCCGAGACAGTCCCTCCTGTGTGTCATTTCCCTGAAACCGGCCAGGATGTTCTGGCTTGTATCAAAGAGGGAGCTTTCTTTTATTCTGTGATAGTTACAACTGGAGAATTCTTTACTGCTGAAGAAATTTTTATATATAAAATTATGGTGAATTATAAATTAGTATTTAATAATGGCGCTGGAAAATTGGATATCCATAGGCAGAAGAATGAAACCCCCGTCTCTTACCATATACAAAAATCAACTCAAGGTGGATTAAACATTCAAATTTAAGACCCAAAATTATAAGACTTGTAGAGGAAAACTTAGGGAAATCACTTTAGGATATTGGTC
The DNA here is from genome assembly GCA_963575145.1 of Galago senegalensis. Taxonomy (NCBI): domain Eukaryota; kingdom Metazoa; phylum Chordata; class Mammalia; order Primates; family Galagidae; genus Galago; species Galago senegalensis. The sequence continues at coordinate 51,230 of CAUYTI010021219.1, forward strand.
TAGGCAAAAACTCAATGGCTAAGACTTCAAAAGCACAGACAGCAAAAGCAAAAATAAACAAATGCAAGTATAGTAAATTAAAAGGCTCTGCACAGCAAAGAATTGAATCTTCAGAGTGATTTGAAGAAAGTACTTGCAAAGTATTCGTTAGACAAGGGACTAATATGCTGAATATACAAGAGACTCACAATTTAACAGTAAAAAAAATTGATTGTCCTGTTAAAATGTAAGCAAGGAATATGACAGATATTCCATTAAAAAGACATACAAATACCAAAGGTATATGAAAAATGCTCAACATCCCTAATCATTAGTGAAATGCAAGTCAAAACATGAGATACCGTCTCACCCAGTTAGAATGGCTATTATTAAAAAGATAGAAAAAATGTTGGTAAAGATGGAGAAAAAAGGAAGTCTTACTGCACTGCTGGGGGGAATGTAAATTGGTTACAACCACTGTGGAAAACATTATGGGAATTCCTCAGAAAGCTAAAATATAACCGTAAGACCCAGAAATCCTGCTGAGTATCTATCCGAAGGAAGAGAAATGTGTATATCAAATGTGATACCGGCCCCTTCATGTTAATTGCAGTACTAATCACAATAGCAAAGCTGTGGAATCAACCTAAATTTTTTTCATGGATGGAAGAATGCATAATGAAAATGTGATATATATACACAGTGGAATACTATTTGGCCATTCAAAAGAATAAAATTCTGTGATTTGTAAAAGCATGGATGGAACTGGAGGTCATTACATTAAGTGAAATGAGCCAGGCACAGAAAGACAGATGCTGTATTTTCTCACTCACATGCGGGAGCAAAAATAACTGGTCTCATAGAGTTAAATACAAGAATGATAGAAACCAGAGGCTGGGAAGTGTGTGTGAGTGGAAGAGAGGGATGAGGAGAGGTGGGTTAACGTATAGTAGAGTCGGGGCATATGTTTTAATGATTGATAGGGCAGTGTGATGTGGCTGTAGTTAGCCACAGTCACGTATATTTTAAAGGAGCTCAAAGAGAACTTGAAAAGTTCCCAAGATATGAAAATGATAAATATTCAAAGTAATGGATGTTCCAAAAACCTTGACTTAATCATTATACATCTATGCATTCAAGAAAGTATCACATGTACCCCATAAACATGTATAATTGTATATACAATAAAAACATAACTTTGGGAAAGAGTACTTACTTGGCTCATGAAGTCTCAGCAAATTTTAAAGTAGATAATGGAATACATAGCTAATATTAGGTCTGAACCCTAAAGTTATTTATAACCCTCTGTTCTACAATTGTCATTATAAAGTACTATATTCCTATTGTAGTTAAAACTTTAAAGTGAATGAAACAATTTTGAATGAACTATAGAATTCATATTTACATACTACCTAATTTCTTTTAAATTCTAAATAGGCATAAGGACCTATATTTGTAGCAGTTGTCTAAAGCCTTCTAAAGAAGAGTTATCTGTTAACTTATAGAAGAATTTAGACTATTTTCAGTCTTTGTGGTGTAGGCTTAAAATATTTATGTAAGTTTTGCTCCCATGATCAGATTAAACATGGTACTTTTTTTTATTTTACAATAAAGTGTTTGAAAAAGTCACTGATCCTTCTTCAGATATGTAACAATATGTGTTTATAGTAGTACTTTTTTATAAAATTTAATTTTTAATTTATAATTGACGTAACAATGATACATATTTATGGGCTACAATGTAATATTTCTGTGAATGCATACCAAGTATAATGATCAAATCAAGATTGTTCTGGTATCCTTCACTTACACATTTATCATACCTTGATAACATATGTAATATCTTCTGTCTTAAAACATGTAATTCATACATTATGTTATATTCAACTGCTGTGTTATGAACAAAATCTTACTAATGCTAACTTAACTTTATACCCATTGACCAACCTATTCCAGCCCTACCTACTCTGCCCCTCCCAGCCTCTAGGAGGCACTGTTCTACTTTCTACTCTGCACTCAGCTCCCAGCCTCTAGGAGGCACTGTTCTACTTTCTGCTTTTGTGCACTCAGCTTGTTTAGATTCCACACATGCTTGAGCTCCTGCACCATTTTGTCTTTCTGTGCCTGGCTTCTTTCTTTTAATATAGTGTAGAGAGACAACCTACAGAATGGTAACGAGTATTTGCAGACTGTGCACTTGACAAGACATTAATATCCAGAATGTGTAAGGAAATCAACTCAAATGCAAAAAATAAAAGGCATTTCTCAAAAGAGGATGTACAAATGGCCCAAAAAATGTGTGAAAAGAAGTTCAACATCATTAAACATCAGAGGAATACAAATCAAACCCACAATGTTGAGAGAAGGTACCAATTTTACACTGCTGGTGGGACTGCAAACTAATACAGCCTTTTTGAAAGGAAGTATAGAGAACCTGCAAAGATCTCAAACAAGACCTCCCATTTGATCCTGCAATTCCATTACTGGGCATCCACCCAGAAGAAAAAGAATCCTTTTACCATAAGAACATTTGCATTAGACTGTTTATCTCAGCTCAATTTACAGTCACAAGATGTGGAAACAGCCTAAATGCCTACCAAGCCAGGACTGGAAAGTGTATACCATAGAATACAATTACACACCCATTACCAGCTGTGGTAAATGTATGCCATGGAATACTATTCAGTCATTAAAAAATATGGAGATGTTACATCTTTTGTTTTAACCTGGGTGGAAGTGGAACACATTCTTCTTAGTAAAGTGTTACAAGAATGAAGAAGCAAGAATCCTATGTACTCAATAATGATATGAAGACAATTAATGACCTAGTACATGATAGGGGAATGGGGGAAGGGGAGAGCAGAGAGAGGGAAGGAGGAAGAGAGGTGGGGGAAGGGGAGACCAGAGAGGGAAGGAGGGAGGGGAGTGGGAGAAGAGCAGAGAGAGGGAAAGAGGGAGGGAGGTGGGGGAAGGGGAGACCAGAGAGGGAAGGAGAGAGGGGGGTGAGAAGTTACAGTGTGTAATACACCTTTTGGGGGTGGGACACAATTATAAGAGGGACTTGAACCTAACAAATCCAGTCAGTGTAACCTGGTTCTTTGTACCCTCAATGAATCTGAAACAATTAAAAAAATAATAAATAGTTAATTTTAAAAAAATCAAGGTATCACCTTACCCCAGTTAGAATGACTGTTAGTGAAGACAAAAAAATAAATGCTGCAAGGGTGCAGAGTCAAGAGAAGCCTTCTACACTGTTGGTGCAAATGCAGAGCAGTATAGCCACTATGGAAAATAGTACGGAAGTTCCTCAGAAAATGCTCACACATCCCAGAAACGGGTGTGTATTCAAAGGATATATAGTGGTACTTCTTAAAGTACTACACATCCTGTGAAATTCAAAACAACAAATATATATTGAGGATCTGTCATGGGCAAGAAAAGCATTGTTCTAGGCACTGTAGGAACTGCAGGAACAGGAGCGCATACAGTTTCTGCAACATGTTTAGACTTAAAACAGGTAGTAAAATGAATATATAACTAATAAGAATATAAAGTAAACAGTTAAAATATATAAAGTCAGGGAGCCTGAGAAAATTTATACAGGGCATCTGTGACGGGCACTGAAGGCTGTCACGGTGCTGTATTAGAGATCGATGGTTGGGTGTTCTGAGTCAGGAGTCAGCTTGCAGACATTAGATGTAGTCACTTAATGTTATGCTTGTGTCCTAACCACATGGACTAGTTGGTAGGGGTATGAGTATAGTGCAGCTGGAGAGGTGAGTTTTTGTTCCCCCACTTTACTGCTATCGTTTTATTTCTATTAAATGATAGGAAAGAGAGAATATAGGTACCAAAGAAAGACCTAGCCTACAATTTCTTAGTCAATTTCTTTAACTTTTTTTTAAAAATTGATAGAAACTATCTATTTCTTGTGCACAACATAGTGTTTTCAGAACTGTACACAGCCTATACATGCACATCCACATGCGGAAGGGCTGCCCAGCCCAGTTAAGACCTGCATTACATCTCATACGCACAGTTTGTGGTGAGAAGACTTGAAATCAACTCTTTTAACAATATTCAGGAATCCAGTATACTGTTGGTGTTTACCGTAATGTACAGTAGGTATTTTAAATATCTATTCTTCTTGTATAACTGATACGCTCAGTCCTTTCACAGCTCCCTGGTCTCTCATCTGCTGGCCTCTGGAACTAACATTTCACTGTTTTTATGCATTTGACTTTTTTAGATTCCTCATGTAAGTGAGATCATGTGGTATTTCTCTTTCTGTGCCTGGATTATTTGACAAAACATAATGTCCTCCAGGTTTATCATGCCGTCCCAAATGATGGGAGTTCCTTCTTTTTAAGGCCAAATAATATTGCATTGTGTACATTTTGCACATTTTCTTCATGCATGACTCCGTTCTATCCACTATTAGACCCAAGTTGATTCTCTTTGACAAACTCATTTCCTTTGGCTGTGTTCCCAGTTGTGAGGTTGCTGAATCACTTGCTAGTTTTCCATAATACCTCCATCAGTCTGCATTCCCACAAGCAGTGTACAAGTGTTCCCTATTCCCCACACCCTTATCAGGATCCATCGCTTGTCTTTTTGATCACAGGTGTTCTAACTGGTGTGAGGTCATGTCTCAAGGTGATTTTGATTTGCATTTCCCTGATAATTAGTGATGCTGAGAATTTTTAAATATACCTATTGGCCATTCGTATATCTTCTTTTGAGAAATGTTCATTCAGGTCCTTTGCCCATTATTTAATTAGGCTATTTGTTTTTTCCTATTGAGTTGTTTGAGTTCCTTTTATAGGTTGAACACTAACCCCTTGTCAGGTGTATGGTTTGCAGAACATCTTCCATCTGCGTGTTCTCCCTGTTGGTTGTTTGCTTGGCTGTGCAGAAGCGTTTTAGTTTTAAGTAGTCCTAGTCAACTATTTTCTGTCTTACCTTTGGAATCGCATGCAAATGTCTTTGCCTAGACCAGTGCTATGGCACTTTTCCCCTGCTTTTTTTATTCTAGCAGTTTTAAAGTTTCTAGTCTTATGTGTAAGTCTTACCCATTGTGAGTTGGTTTTTGTACATGATGTGAAATAATGACCTAATTCCATTCTACATGTGGATATCCAGTTTTCCAAGCACCATTCATTGAAGAGATGATCCTTTCTCCGTTTTATGTTCTTAGCACTTTGTGGAAAATCAATTAACTATCAATGTTGTGTGGACTTATGTATGGGTTCTCTATTTAGTTCCACTTGTCTATATTTTTGTTTTTATTTTAGTGTCATCCTGTTTTGATTACTATAGTTTTCTAATAGATTTTGAAATCAAGAGTGTGAAACTTTCTGCTTTATCCTTTTTAATCAAAATGGTTTTGGCTATTTGAGGTCTTTTGTAGCTTTACACAAATTTTAGGTTAGCTTATTTTATTTCTGTAAAAAAAAAAATGCATTGGAATCTTAATAGAGACTTCTACCCTGAGTACTATTAATATTCTCCCAATATTAATTCTTCCAGTCCATCATGAACACAGGATATCTTTTCATTTTTGTCTTCGTCAATTTCTGTTACCAAAATTTTATTGTTTACAGTGAATAGATTTTTAACCTCCATGGTTAAATTTATTTGGGGGGGGTTTCATAGTGATTTATTTGTGGGATTCTTCTCTTGATTACTTTTTTGGTTAGTTCATTGTTAGTGTACTGATTTTTATATATTGCTTCTGTATTTTGCAACTTACTGAATTTGTTTGTTAGTGATAACAGCTTTTTGATGGAGTCTTCATAGAGTTTTCTATACATAAGATCCTATTGTCTGGAAACAGAAACAGGTTAACTTCTTTCTTTCTGATTTGAATGTCTTTTATTTCCATCAACAACCTCAGTGGAAGTAAAAACCATTCTTCTAAGTGAAACATCACAAGAATGAAGAAAGAAACACAAGTATTGAAGACTAAATTGGAACTAATTAATCAACAATTAAGTATACATATGAAAGCAAATCTCACTGAAAATCAAGCTGGGGGGATGGCAGGCGGGAGGGGTAAATTCACACCTACAGGGCACACTACTTGGGTGAAGGTCACTTATAACTTCCACTCAGACTGTACAAAAGCAGTTAACAAAATATGTATATTCCCTAAAAATAAAAAAAAATGTAAAACCAAAAATAAGATACATTAAAAAAAATGTATTTAAGTAATGACTTCAAAGTCAAAATTACCTCTTGGTCCCCAGGCTGAAGAATGAATGGTATGTTGGCAACATTAATCTCTTTCTAATCATCTCCATCTGAGCTCTTGGGTCATCAGGTACATTGTCAATGAGCAGTAATCTTTTCAAGGAATGTTTTGAGAGGGTTGTTTGTTTCTGAGCAATATATCAACAGTAGTTTTTAAATATTCAGGAAGAAGTAAGCAGATCCACTGACAGGCTTTGTTGTTGCATTGCTAGAACATGGGCAGAGTAGATTTAGTATAATATATTTGGAATAGTAAATGAGCATCTGCTTCATGTTAAAGCAAAGGTCCTCAAACTTTTTAAACAGGGGGCCAGTTCACTGTCCCTCAGACTGTTGGAGGGCCAGACTGCAGGCCCTGGGATGAGTTGGCTGCTAAGCAGGACAGGCAGTGACGGCAAAACCCCCCAGCAGGCCAGATAAATGTCCTGGGTGGGCTGCATGTGGCCCACGGGCCCTAGTTTGAAGATGCCTGTTAAAGTCACTGGCTGCACCTGCCCCAGCAAGAGAGTCAGCCTGTCCTTTGAAGCTTGGAAACCAGGCATTGACATCCTCCCCCCAGTAATGAAGGTATTTGATAGCATCTTTTTCCAATAAGAGGTTTCTCTTATCTTCAGTGAAAAACTGGCTTTGTGTAGCCTCCTGTATCTATCATCTTAGCTAGATCTTGTAGATCTTCCACCTCAGTGCTGGTTGCTTCACTTCGTACTTTTATATTGTGAAAATAGCTTCTTCAGACTTTTCTTCTGTAAGCCCTTCACCTCTCTTAGCCTTCAGAATATTGAAGAGAGTCAGTCCCTTGTTCTCGATTAGCTTTTGACTTAAGGAAATGTTGTGGCTGGTCTCATCTTCTATGTAGACCAATAAAACCACCACCATATGAGACTGTTCTGCTTTTTTATCATTTGTGTGTTCACTGAAGTAGCACTTCTGATTTCCCTTGAGAACTTTCCCTTTCTTTTGCCACTTGGCTAATTACCTGGTTCAAGAGGTCTCTCTTTCAGCCCATGTCAGCTTTTGACACGCCTTCCTCACTAAGGTTCTTCATTTCCAACTTTTGATTAAAACAAAAGATATGTGACTCTTATTTTCACCTGAATACTTACAGGCCATTGTAGAGTTATTAATTAGCCTAATTTCAATATTATTTTGTCTCAAGGAATAGAGAGGGAGGGAGGCCAGAAGGGATAGAGAAAGACAGGAAATGGCTGAAGAGTGCAGCTGTCTGACTCCAACCACATTAATGGAAGTTTGCTGTCTTGTGTGAGCATGGTTTGTGTTGCACCATAAAAAATTGTAATAGTAACATTAAAGGTTACTGACCACAGATCACCATAACAAATATAATAATTCTGAGGATCCTCAGTACATGATACAAAGACAAAGTTGGGTAAAGGGCACTCACAGACTAGTTTGATGAAGGGGGGCTACCAACCTTCAATTCATAACAGTGGCAATACCTGAGCAGCACAATAAAGCAAAGCACAAGGGCAGGCTCACCTCTGTCTGCTGGACGGTGTTTATGGGCCCAGCAAGAGCAGGCCACCTCTGTCTACTGGACGGTGTTTATGGGCCCAACAAGAGCAGGCCACCTCTGTCTACTGGACAGTGATTACTGGGCCCAACAAGAGCAGGCTCACCTCTGTCTACTGGACTGTGTTTATTAGGCCACCTTCCTGAAGAATGTCTTCCTCTGCACTCAAATTTTTTCTTTTATGACATGTTACACTAGATAAATTCGGTAAGTGTTTCTTACCTGTAACTTTCTCCTTTTTTTCCCCCTCGTGGTAATATGGTAATTCTTTTTTAATGAACTTGAGAAAAATGCATAAGGAAAAAAAAAAAAGAATAAAACCTGGTAAGGATCTGGAGAATTGAGTTCTCATTATCCTACTTTTTGGAGGATCTGTTTCCTTTCCTATCCAACAGTGATGAATGTTCCGCTTTCCTCACAGGACTTTCACACATTTCTTAATTACTAAGCTGTTCTCAGGCAGATTCTCTGTTCTTCCATGTTATACTTCCCTTTGTCTACTTTTTAGGCCATTTTTTGACCTGTTTCACATTCAGCCACATATGCCAAATAACAGGTTCCACCGGGCACATCTCCTCATGACCGTGGATCTGATTAAGTACTCCTCTCCCCCACCCCTGACTTGTCAGAAATATTTAGGGTAAAATCACATCTGGTCACTTACAGATCATAACTCTACCTGCTTTGGGACAGTTTTATATCCAAATATGTTTCTAAAATCCTGCCGCCAAAGATTCTTACATTGTCATTAGCAAAAGCATCGCAAAATATTGAATTCAGCGGTCAGCCTTAGTATATGTAATATTCTTTGCCAAGTGTTGTCAAATTCATCTGAGCAAAACATAGCAAGAGTGCAGAGAAATCATTTGGAGTTTTTAAAATCATCCTTCAAGATTGTAAAGTTTTTGAAAAAAGGAAATATTATTTGTTCTATACCAGTGGTTCTCAACCTTCCTAAAGCCACGGCCCTTTAATACAGTTCCTGTGGATTGCGACCCACAGGTTGAGAATCACTGTTTTATACCTATCCACAAATCAAAAGGACAAGAAGGCAAAAGGTATTAAGTAAATCAAATACTTTCATTTTTTAAGGAAATGTAATTACTTTATTTGACATTTTTCTGAGCTAATATCTATCCGGTGTTTTTTTAAAGGAAATTATTGCTTATTTGCAGGAACCAGCCAGCTATGATGTGACACACTATGAAAATACTTTCTACCTGTTCTGGGTCCTGGAGCAGCTTCTTCAAAAGGAAACCACAGAAGGCGACATTGTAAGTCTAAGAAATGATGACCAAGAAGTCAAGACGTTTCTTCAGAAGCACGATGAAACTGTCTGCCAACTTTCAGATGAGTTTCCTCTGTTTACTTTTTATTTATGGCGACTAGGCATTCTCTTGAACTCGGAAAGGGTAGAAACCGTTCAAAGCTAATACAGCTCCTTCACAATTGACCAAATACTGGAAGTATTCTAAAATTGAATACATGAAGATCTTGTGTGTAAAAGATTTTTGAGAGTATTTTAAATAAGCATTTTAATTGATGTCTAAACATAATCATTAATACAATTTAATCTTAAATTGTGTATTAAATGTTATGTTATATTTCTATACTAAAAATCAGGCAGTTTTGGTTAAGAATGCCCTCCTGTTCCCATGTATGTCACTCAGTATAATCTAGCTCTATTATTCTTGAAAATGAACCATTAATTGTCTCAGAAAAGATTGAAATTGTGAAAGATTTCCATTTGATATGCGAAGTGAATCTTAAAGTTTTGTTGCGTTGTCAACACAAAGTATTGAAAATAAGTGGTTATAAATAAAAATTTTAAAACTTTTTTCTTACATAATTGCACTTATATCATTGTCATCTTACAGGGGACTTGTATAAAAGGACAGAAGTTTTTAACATTTGCAAACCTAATGGCCTTTAACTTCATACAAGGAATACATTTATCAAGTCCTTCTAAAAATACTTATTAGTTGTTTTAATATGTTTTGTGTTTTTTTCCCAGAAAATTGTTATTTTGATTCTGTTCATTAAATATAATAGTCCTGTGATTGTTAAAATGTTGTTAAGGCATATATAATTAAATCATTAGGGGCACTTTTATAAATTCTAGTATCTATCAAGAAATATACTTTAAAGTATTGCTTGACTTTTCCAGTTATGCAATTTCATTTATTTTATTTTGATTATTAAAATAATAACCTACAAGCTTAATAAGCATACTTTACATACCTTCCTATTTAGCATACACAAAATGCAAATTTGATTTAGTAATTATCTGTGATATTATTTCAAAAGTTAATTACCATTCCTACTGCCATTGGAATTAAAAAAACTTGATAATTCTATTTGCCGTGTCTCTAAAAGTATTATTGGCCATCATTAATTTTGGAATTATTATATCTGGAAAAGATAAAGCCTTTTTGAGAAATGTGCAACTTAACATATATCAGTCAGCTATAGCTGTGTAACAAATAATCATAAAATTGCAATAGCATACAGAAATAAATACTTATTTCTCAGATATCTGCCAGTCACCTGAGATCACTTAATCTGGACTGGACTGAGCTGTGCTGGAAATCTCTGCTCAGGTTGCAAATCATACTAGACGAAGCTCTTTTTTACAGGTCAGGCATTAGTCTCTTCCACATGTGCTTACTCTGGGACCCACATTGAGCAGGAAACAGCTACTCAGGGGAAGCTCTTCCTAGGGTGATGGCAGTTGAACAAGTGAAAGACTAAGCTGAGAAATATCATACTGTCACTTCTGTCCACGTGCATTGGCCAGAGTACATCAAATGCTCGAACCTAAAGAAAGGCGACAGGAAGTACACTTCCACACTTCAACTTGAGTGGGAGAACTTGCCAGGTTTACATGGCAGAGGGCATAGATGCAGGGGAAAAACTGGGGCCAGTAATTTATTCTTGAACACAGGATATTCCAGATCTGGAGTAGGGGGCATTTTTCTAATGTTTGGCTTCTGTAAACACCTCTAAAGGTTTGTATATGACGACATTACACAAAATCCACTTCCCATGACACTTCGTCTTCTCAATTCTGTAATTATTTAAATATAATTGGCGAATATGCAAACATGACCAATAGCTCTTTTCCTACTGCAACCCACCAACATAGCTATTGCCTAAAAAGCTTTTGTAACCTCAAAAAAGTTTTTAATGCCAGTAGTTTTCAAGGCCTTAGGTCTGAAAATTAACCTAGGAAATTTATTTATTATAGAAAACGACATAGATGTTGGGATTGTTGTTAGTGCACAAATGGAGAAACATTTTATTTCCATTTGATATTGTTCTATGTAAACTTAACCTCCATCAAGTGTATGTGACTTAACATTTTATTATCTTATAGTTTATATCAGAGTTAAATGTGCCTTAAATTTAGTATTGAGGTCTAAATTTGCTTGTGAAAAGAAACTAAAACGAGATGCTTGCATCTTTGTGTTTCAGTAAAGTGATGGAAATTAATGAATGGTTTAAACCAGAATTATAATATTTAAGAATATTACAGCCATTTAGATTTGGTTAACATCCTACTTTAGAATTGAGGTTTTCCGAATAAAAATAACAGAGGCAGTAGAAATTGAGCAGCATTGAAACTAAATATAGAATAAGATGAGAAAGAGGACCACAGAATGATTCTAAAAATGGAATAAATGATAATAATTGCTATCACTAATATCACTTTTAATACAATAAATATATCACAATATATATTTCTATGTAATACATTTATATAATATAAATATTACATGTAAATAAATATTATGCATATATGTAATACGAATATCCCAGCAGTGATCTAGCATTTTATATAGTATATTAACTCATTTGACTCTCCTAAAAACCCTGTGAGAAAGATATGAATATTACTTCCTGTATCTCTGTTTTAGAGATGAGGAACTCAGGCAAAGGAATGTTAAACAACTTTTCCAGGTTCACAAAATTAGGAAATGGCAGTTAAGCTTCATCCTTAGAATTCTGTCTTCCTACCCTCACCCCTGCTTGCTGCTCGGCTGTCAAGTGCATACTGTCCAACACTTTCATATTCTCTGCAGTTGTCCTTAACCACAGTCATGTGACACAACGGTGGCACTCACTAGTTATTATTAGTTTATTTTGGATCTTTTAAACCCCTGTACCAGCTGTTCTATCTACCAGCAAATCAGAGGATCAGCGCCTTTGACCTTTTCTTGGTTGTACCATCTTTCTGGGAAGACTCTAGCCAAGTTAGAGTTGGCAAGCAGTAATCTTCCAGAAGAGCCAAGGCTCCCTCTAAATGTTGGTAGGTAGAGTATAAGACTAGTACTCAGCAAAAAGAGGGAGAAAAGACAAATCTGATTGCTTTGTCCTTGGATCCATAAAAATGCAATTATTTTACAATCTGTTGTACTTTTTAATGATACTCATTGCCATCATATAGCTAAGGCAGTATATTTCTGAAGGGGCAGGTGGAAAGTCACTTATGTTCCCAAATTTTCATGTACATTTGCAGATTTTCTGAAGGCCACTGTATGGGAAAAATATTGACACTTCTGCTCTATGATAACATAATTTCACATATTTATCAAATATGAAAGATCAACTTTATGTGTGTACCAATTATTTGCAAAATTAAAAAATATGTGTTAAGCTTATATTTTGTCAGTTTATAAAATAGAAGTTTCTCTTAACAGCCAATATAACCCAACTACATCAATATTTGCTGTAGGAAATAATTACTGTGATAATGTTTACCAAAGATTGAAAAAAAAGTGTGGGACTCTCTGAATATTATTAAAAGTTAATTCATTCTTTTTCAATGATTTATAGAATTAGATGATGAAAAATTTATCTGGCCAATGAATGGACTGGTCTTTTAAGAACTTTCTAATTATTACAGAGCATGATTGACACACAGGAAATGACCTTAGCCTCTTTTTCTTTTTCATTTAATATGAAAGTTGTCTATTTAACATGAAAGGAGTTTAAAGGATCTATTACTAATAGGAACCAAAGCTTGGGAAAAGAAATTAATGTTCAAACATTTAAGACATTGAAATCGTTCACTTTGATATTTTATAAGCACATACCCAATACTCAATTTCCAATATTTTCTCCTGATATTCTATATTTTGTTATTTTTCTAGATGCTTAGATGGTTGGTGAGCTTGGGTTGTATTTCAGTCGGTAACTGTATTTCAGTGTGCTGTAGCCATTCTCCTGGGGCAGCAGGATTTACAGGTGATAACTCTAATTAATCTTAACTGTCTCTGAGGTAGACAAAGCACTGGTTCTCAAATGGGGTCTGCAGGCCAGCTTTCTCAGCAAAACTTGGGAACTTGTAGGAAATATAAATATTAAAGTTTCACTGTAGCCCTACTGCAGAATCAGAAATGCTGGGATTGTAGTCTAGCAATATGTGTTTTATTGAGTCTTTTAGGTAAGTCTGATGTTCATCAGTGTTTAAAACCCACTGCTATAATGATTATTTTTACTGAATAGAAGGGTTAAAACATATAAAATTATTCAGCAAGTAGAATTCAGTCATCCAAAATTGCTTAACTAAACTTTTTAACTTCCCCTATGTGTGCTTTAAAATTCTAAGTGAAGGCTTTTGGGGAACTAAATTATTCATAAGTCACTTAAAAATCTTAAAATAAGTAGGAAATTTATAAACACATCAGTCAACATTAATAGCACTTTAAAGCTAGTATCTTTATACTTAGCTTGTGGTTCCTTTACTAAAATACATAACTATTCCCCATTGGCAGTACTTTAAAAAATATTATAATGCGGCCTTAAGAGATCAAAGTTACTACAGATTTTGACATCAGTTCTGGTATAGAATGAGCAACATATCCAGAGATGCAGATATAGTGTTATTTTACTATTAAGTTGCGATATTAGGAACCCTGAATAGTATGAGAATATTCTTATTCTAGGAGTTCTCTTTTTAGACATATAGTAAACATAACTTAGTTATAAACCTATTTTATTTCTCAGTCCTACAAATGAAATTCTAGCTGCCTTAAATCCTTTGAAATGATGAGATATAAATAAATAATGGTGCCTAATTCAGTTTGACTCTCGTGCTTAATTTAATTCTACCACTTTGGGTCTCTACCACGTTCCTGTGAGCTCCCGAGTTCCCCCTGATATACAGTGATGATGAGGGGACAGGGCCATCGCAGCTGCTAGCTTTAATGATCTAACTACTGAGGCATTTTCATGAACGATTCATCATTTTAGGAACACAAGAAACACTGGACATTCAACCATCAGGGAAAAGGATATATTTATTCTTATTTCTCTCTCAAACACACACTCAAGTTCAGCATTCACTTTGTAAAAAGAGATCCAGACCACTTGAAACTAATTCTAAATTTTGGGGGAAAAATCTTCCATACATTTTACCTGTGCTTCTGAAGGGGTGCCCCCACAAGCAGGTGGCAGCAGCACCGGTGCCTTTTTGTTGTATCCTACTTGAGAACACAGGCAGCCTCAGGACCTCCCTGCAATGATCTTCCCCTCCAGGAGAGCTGCAGAGCCACATCACTCTCCTGAGAGGAGTGGCGACACACCTTTGAACTATGAGGCTTGTCCCTCTGCACCATGGCCCCAAGACTAACAAGGAAAGTTATCTTGCAACTTGGTAAGGTCCAGAAGAGAACACAAGAGACTAGGATGAGAGAAGCCATCCCAATTATAAAATAGAGCCAGAAAATAACTTCATAGAAACGTGAGGATATCGCAACTCCAAATTAATATCTGATACTATTCCCAAGTGAAAACTTCAAAAGACTGGTATGGTCTTGGCTCATGTGGTGGTTTCCTTTTAAACGTAATCTCTTTCACATGTACCATAATCCATGTGTCTTTGCACCATTACTTTATTAAGGCAGGTGGTAATACCCAGCACTTACAGAGCCTTTGGTATGTGCTAGGCACTCCACTAGGTTCTTTATTTTGGTTGATTCTTCCAGTAACTCTATGAAGTAAGAATATCATTGTCCCCAGTTAGATGAGAAAGCAAGCACGGAGCATTTAAGTAATTTATCAAGGCTACGAAGCTGTAAAAATATTACAGCCATGTTCCAACAGGCAGCCTGGAGCTGAGACACGCCAGCACTCAGCTAAAAGCCACTGCAGTGACCCCACTCTCTGAAAGAACAAAGTGAGCATAGATAATAAAGTTTCCCTGACAACAAAACTCAGTGGGCACTCTTTCTGAAAGTGTTCTTTGCAGACATATGCAGTGTGTGCTTGTGATCATTATAATGGTGGGAAATGTAGCCTCTATTAAGTAAAATTGAATGATTGAAATATTCCTCCATATTTGAAAGAACAAGGTAAGTGCAGTAAGATGCCAGAGCTGTCCATTTGGTGGCATTCATTAAAATGAAATAGACGTAAGTTCTACCTTAGTACCTGGTTGTTTTGTAAGTAGTATGAGTAACACTTTCTGAGTAAGTTAAATCTTTAAAAATTCAAGGATCAAGATCAGATGTCCATACGTGGATTAGAGTTAATTCCTAAATCTTAGACATGGGAATAAATAATATGTTTGCAGCATAGTTATAACAACTTCAAAATTGTACTTTTTAGTGTAAATATAAAAAGAATCCCAATTTCGTGATTCGAATCAGTCAGTATGATCCTGTTGACAGTGTTTGATATTTCTAAATCAACAATTTTTAAGTAGAAAGAAAATGTCTTTATAACACTTTAAAACAGGAAATATATATATATGCACATATACGTGTGTGTGCATATATAAATAATTGCTTGATTAAAAATATTCCTGTGATTCTTCCCCAGAAAGCTTTATCCCAGCAGTTCTTGTTTACTCATCTTCCTTAGATCTGGGGGCAGAGATACTAGGACCTTTAGTTGCTCTGCACCTTGTCCATCAGTACTACTTTTCAACTTGAAAATGGCCCTTTATGTTTTAACTATATTAAAACAACAATGAAGCTCAAGAAGGGAACATTTTGTAAAAGGTACAAATAGAAGAGGAGGCATGAGGGGCCACAGCAGGGGTGGAAGAACAGAGAACAGAATCGCCATCATTGGCTGAGTAATCTTGTAACTTAGGACAAAACACTTAATATTCTCATTTTCTCACTATAATAGAGAATTTCTGCCTTTAGTTTTAATGTGTACAGATACGAGACTATCTGTATTTCTGCTAGTAGAATGTGTTTCTTTTGAATGTATGCAGAAATGATCAAAAATTATTAAATGTGGCTACACATTATTACTGTTATTATCCAACACTGGGAGTTTTGTCTCTTCCCTGCCTTCGTGGAGATCTTTCAGTGATATGTTTTTTATATACTTAATAGGGTCTAGGACAAGGATATAGTACCGGAAGGTACTGGAACTGAAAAGTGAGAGTATTAGTCTATCATATAAGTAAAGCCTCCACTTCTTCATTTTTTTTTCACTTCTTCATTTTTAAAAGAATAATCTCATCCTGGGATTGTTTATGTGAATTAAATACAGTAATTCTACATCTATGTGAAAAGCCCTTTCTGAATTCTCAAGCAAATACACTAAGTAGGGGGGTTAACATTGATGACTTAGTGTCTGTTAGTGTGCCAACCACCTCGCTTGGATTGGCCCATATGAACCTCATGATAACCCCATACAAGAGGCAAAATTATTATCTGTTAGTTCCATCTTACATGTGAGGAAACACATGCTGAGAGGTTAAGTGACTCATTCAGCATCACAGCTATAGTGACAGAGTCAGTATTGAACTCTATTCATTTATATCTCCTCCTATTCCAAGTATTCTCCATTAATTCCAAGCGGACTTACAGCTAAATCATTTTGAAATACAATCCTGCCTGAGCCTCTCTCATTCAGTTTATGTGATGCAGATATGCTGATTATGTTACAAAGATGTTATACCAACATTAATGTCAGTACATTTTACCCATATTTCTATATGCTTAAAGCTGTGCAAAGTACTTTATTATGCATTTAACCTATAAATCTGCCACAGATGAAACAATCCTTCACAGGTCCTGAGTCAGGGGGATCTGAAACCAGTAATGGATTCGGGAACCTCCTGTCCTGTCACTCAGGGAGCTATGGAGTAAGGACTCTGGTGCCCACACCTAGGCAGGGTTCACACGGCAGGCTTCCTGCACTGACTCCCAGTTGCCATTCTGGTTTCCCATTGACTCTGGAGCCTGGACCTTGCCCTGGTGGAGGATAGTGGACAGTAGTCTCATTCTTTTGGAAATACCATCTAATTCACTTTTTAAACTTTTTTGAGCCATTGTACAGTTTTTTCTAAGACTAAAATATCAAGATGCTGTTCTTTCCTTGTTGGGATGTGTTCACATTAAACAGCCTAAGCCATTTAGAAACTTCCCTGGAATATAAGTCCTGTGCAGAGTCAGTGACATCAGTTGGAGCTCCCTTGTCATTGCAGCAACAGACTGAAGAGTGTTGGGCAGTTCTTCCTGCTAGACCTCCAGAGCTACACATGTTCTGCCTTTTATTAAACATGATTCTCCAGCTTCCCAGTTGGATCTATGAGCTTCCAGATGTTTTCTAAGCAATGGTGTTGTCTTTCTGCTATGTTAACCAGAAACGGTTTCCCTTAGAACTACTGATACTTACCTAATATGGCCGTTGAAATGTCATCTTACTATCCTTGCTTCTCGCTGTTGAGTGCCCTCTAGAACATACTGCAGATATTTTCTTCCTCCAGCCCTCCCACCTTCCATTGTTGACAATTCTAGATACAAACTGATGACCGTGTCAGGAAAAGTACATCTCCTAGGACCCACAACTTTGCTAGACACTCTGTACTAGAGACCACTGCTGCTTGAATCATAAATTACCATGCCTTCATCTCCTAATCTGATCTGCCTAGACTGAATTTGAGTTCTGCATCACCCTTGGACCTCATGACTTAAAATATTTACAATTTCCTTAGCAGTCCACTGGTCTGCTGTAGGAAGACATCAGATATACCACCTCCTATCCTTGGATCTTGCCATCCAAGAATAAAGAACTCACAACAGAAACGCACCTTTTGCCCACTGAGCTATCCTCTGTACTGTCTTGTGTGTATTTTTAAATATCCAATTTTTTAACTGAGAAAAACCTTGGTACAGTTTAATCAGTTGTCCCTATTTTAAACATGACAAAACAGATTTGAGAAAGATTCAGCAGTGAGCCCTACTCACACAGTTGGTTGTACTAGAAATACAGTTTTTTCTTTTTAATTAATGTAGGTAAATTTCAGATTTCCCAATAAACTTTGAGTGCTTTGGAAGACTTTTTAAACTGAGATTTCAATGTTTAGCACTGGTAAGTTCTATGTTCCTAACACATAGTAAGTGATCAATAATTGCTGACTACAATACCCTATTAATTTATAATCTTATTGTAAGTTTCCTCATTTTCTCTCACATGTGGTACTTAGGAACATTGGAGCGTGTTCTGTAGTGTTTATCAGTTTTCAAATTTGTGACTAATCTACACACAGAGGGTGAATGAATATGAGTAGGAAGCACCCACTGTGGCTTCTAGTTAAAGCAACTCTCCCTTCCTTCAAATGCAAATGTGCACATTTAGAAATGTAGGCAGATGTACTTTTCATGTGGAGCTTTCTTGTTTCTAGCTGCTATTGCATAGGTGAAGAATGACCCAAAATTTAAAAAGTAGTTTGCCTTAGGAAAAAAATGTTACCAACTGTAGATAGTTTATAAACCAAATAACAGCACTAGGTACATTAACTTCATCTTGGAGTGAGCTGACTTTGCATCCTGAGGGAAAAAAAATAAAAGTCATCTCCATGTATGAAATAATTCTTGTGGTAAAATATATTCCATTTTCCAGTTATCCTCCTTACAAATGAACTTCTGTATACCAGCTTATTTATGATGTATGGATTGTCAGTAGAAACTTCAGACGTTTTCCACGCTCAAAAACCATCATTTCTGGCTTGGTGCCTGTAGCACAGTGGGTATAGCACTGGCCACCTACATCCAGGCTGGACGGTTCAAACCCAGCCTGGGTCAGCTAAACAATGATGACAATGCAACCAAAAAAATAACCAGGACTTGTGGTGGGTGCCTGTAGTCCCAGCCAGATGAGAGGCTGAGGCAAGAAGAGTGTTAGCAAAATGGACAAGAGCATGTGCACTTGAACATGAGTGAGGAAGAAGGGCTTAGTTGACTTTGGCTTCATTTCTACAGTCTCTCTACACTACAGCTGCTTCCAACTTTTAATCACTAAAAGAATAGATAAAGATAATCCTTTTTCTGCTCATGGAAACTTTTGCTGAAAGTACACAGTGTAATTTGTAGACACTCTTAATGTATATTCAAAGAGATATCTGCAAATCAGTCTTATCTGTACTTTCTCTTCAAAATTAGGCAAAGGAAGCATAGCAGTAAATGGATCGATTATGACAGAATGATGTCAGAATGTATTAATAGTCATCAAATAGAGCTGCTATTCAGAGGAAATATGGAAAATCTGTTAGAATGTCAAGAAACATACACAGTAGAGGCATGTGCATAAGCAGAGCGAGATCTTCAGCAGGCAGTTACATAATGAGAATTACATTTGCTCCCTGCAACTAAAGGAGGAAACATGACTTGACTTTTTTCAACTACGTTTTTGGAAATAAAATTACTGGCATCCTAGCAATTGTGAAAGTGATAAAATAGGTAGAGATAATTCACAAATATTTAGTACATAATATTACAAGAAATATTAAAATCTAAAAAATTAAAATAAATGGTAATAAGGCAAGAAGTGACAGGTTTCTGAAAACAGGTTTTCTTCTCTGAAAGTTACTTTTTTATAATAAATACTTCTTGACACAATTGACTTTTATCCATCCCCTTGTAGCATCATATGCCTGCCAAATATTGTGTTATAATGGGAGTATAAGAAAATGATGCATTTAATGATAAAATGAGCATCTCAAGGTATAAGAAGACCATTTTTTAAGTAATTTTTCTGCATTAATTATTTACTATTGATGCCTTTCAAGCCAAAAATAGATCAAGTAGCTTGCAAAATACCATTGAAGAATAAAACGTTTTTCTATTCTTTTTTCTTATTTTTTTTTAGTTCTAAAGCCTGACAAATATTCATGGGAAATACAAATGTATCTTGTAACCCAGTAATTGTTAAGTATATACTAAGAAGAACCCCCTGCATATGTTCAAGAGAGGACATTTATTAAAGAATGTTCCTTTACTGTTTATAACAGCAAAGTGTGAAACATTCATATATTAGAAAGTGGTGAATAAATTGTGTTATATTCATCAGATGGAATATTATCCAGCAGTTAATTATAAGTGACATAATAACAATATGTACCAAAAAGTGAAAAAACATGAAAAGATACATACAACATGCAACCCAATTTTATAGGATTAAAAATAACAAAAATAAAAACTAGGTTATTATAGATTTATATAAATATCATAAACTTTATAAAAGGGAAATATAGGAAATAATGAAACAGGATTCAGGTTAATGTTAACCCCACCTTAGCAGAAGGCAGGGGAATGGATTAACCAAGATAAACCATGTCATTAGTTGTAAGTTCTTGTCTAAGAGTTTCCTAGGTTTTATTTGGGATCCATGAAAAGAAAACTACAGAAAGAAGGAAAGGAAGAAATAAAAAGGGGGAGGAAGGCTAAGGATAGATGAACAGTGAGCATGTATCATGACCCGAGGATTGTGGTTAGTCCACTTCTGTGCATCTACTAGACAAAAGCAAAACACACACAAGCCGCAGTAATGGAACCCAGGTGCTAACTCTGTATACACAGGGAGTTTTTTGGTTGTTGTTAAAAGACACTGGACTCAATTCTTTACCTTTTGCAAATTGTGTATTAGGCTAAGCATGACTAGTACTAACCCTGATTAAGTCCTATTTGATAATTCACCTTAAGAAATAGGCATCTCAGATACTTTGGCCACAGTTCAGGGCCACTAGCTGATTTACAAAGTGGCCACAGCCATTCTGACACTGTATAACCCTGAGCAAGTGAGCCAGGGATTATGTAAGCATGGAAAAAGGTAAAACTTCATTCCATCAGAATCTCAAGTAAGAGTGAAATGAGGATGAATAAATATTCCCTTCAGTTAATATAAAATAAAGCCAAAGTTTGCTGTGAAACAGTTTTATGAAACAAACTCTAGTACCTTTATAACTTCTGTTTTGAATTAAGTAGTGCTTTCTCCTTGGGGAGACATATTAACCCAATATGCAATTAGATAATATTTGGAGGGTCTACAAATTCACATTTCACATTTGAAGTTCATTAACTTTCAGATAAAACACTCATAAGTATTCTTTAAATATTAACAGTAAACCTGATGAATTCTTGCTGTTCAAAAATACATAAACAATATAGATGGAAATACTCAGACATGTGTTCCAGCCTCTATTTTAACAAATTTAACTTAATGTCTGTGGAAGATGTGTTATTCCATTTTATGCTGCTATAAAGAGGTGCCCAAGGCTGGGTGATTCATAAAGAAAAGAGGTTTATTTGGCTCTCATTTCTGCAGAGTGTATAAGCAGCAGTAGGCTCGCACCTGCTTCTGGTGAGGGCTGCCCAGAGCTTCCAATCCAGGTGGCAGGTGATGGGTGAGCAGGTGTGTCACATGCTAAGAGTAGGCACAAGAGAGGGAGGATGTGGCTCCACGCTCTTTAAAACAACCAGCTCTGGTGTGAACTAGTAAAAAACATGAATTCATTCTCCTAGGGAGGGCATCAGGCTATTTATGTGGGATCCACGCCACATTCAACTCTGGGATCTAATTTCCATGTGAGACATGGAAGGGCCAAACATCCAACCACACCACAAAGTTACTTCACTTTTCCTGTTACCTCAATGTACTTTCCAGATACCATAACCAATACTCGCTATCCCACTGTCTTTAGATAATAAGAAACATCGTATACAGGTAAAATACTGACATTTTTTAGTATTTTACCAGCACTCATCCAGCTAGCCCTGGAAACCAAAATCCCATCATGTTCTGAGAAACATGCTATTGTTTGTTTCTCTGTCTTGTTTTGTTTGCAAACATCTAAATTTAAATGTGGGTTGACTGGTCTGGTTTTAGTTGATGGTTCTATCTGCCTGAGGCTAGATTAGCTCAGTACAATGTTATTTGTTGATCATTTCAAGGTGCTGGTTATTGCTGATATTGCTAGATACCTGAATGTATCTGTAATTCCTTCAGCCAATCTGCCTACAGAGACTCTCCAGTTGACTCTCATTTCACTGATGAGATGGTGATACAAGATACCTAAATGAATTCAATTGAATTTATAGCTACAGTTTAATATTTATTTCGTGAGAAATACTTACAAGCCATTTCCTTATGTTAATCTTATCTAGAATGCATAGTCGATTATCAGAACCAAGTAATTTTCACAAGTCTTTGTCCTGGTCCTACTTGCTTCCCCACCTCACATACCTCGTCCTTGAGCCTTCACCTCACATATCCCTCATCCTCGAGTCTTCACGTCACATATACCTCCAGGCTTCCACACCCTCAACTTGGGAGGGGCACTTTCTCCATCAAACACCCCCACATGAGGATCCATCACTCCCTCCTCCTTGCCCACGTTATCCCCCCTAATGGTTCTGATCATAGTGTAGGCATGTTTAGATTCCACTGAGATACATGTACCCCAGCTTGTTTAACCATTCCTGAGTTGATGGGCATTTAGTTTGTTTCCACATCTTGGCGATTATAAATTGAACTGCAATAAACAATCTAGTGCAAATGTCTTGATGATAACAGGATTTTTTTTTCTTCTGGGGACATAACTAGTAGTGGGATTGCAGGGTCAAATGGGAGATCGAATTTGAGTTCTTTGAGGATTCTCCATACTTCTTTCCAAAGAGGCTGTTTTAGTTTGCAATTCCACCAACAGTGTAAAAGTGTTCCCCTCTCTCTGCATCTGCATCAGCTTCTGCAACTTTGGGACTTTGTGATGTGGGCTAATCTTTTTGTGGTTAGGTGATATCTCAGGGTGGTTTTGATTTGCATTTCTCTGATGATTAGAGATGATGAACATTTCTTCAAATGTTCTTTAGCAATTTGTCTTTTATCCTCAGAGAAGGTTCTGTTCATGTCTATTGCCCAGTGAAGAAAGAATTGTTTGCTCTTTGAGTTCTCAACCCTTCGTCAGATTTGTAGCATGCGAATATATTTTCCCATTCTGAAGGTTGTCTGTTTCTACTTTTGTGTCCTCAGCTGCGCAGAAGCTTTTCAGTTTAATTAAGTCTCATTTGTTTGTGTTGTTGTTATAATTGTCATGGAAGTCTTCATAAAATCTTTCCCCAGATCAACATCATCAAGAGTTTTCCCATACTTTCTTCTAGGATTTTTATTTTTTTATGCTTTATATTTAAGTCTTGATTCAGTTTTTGTAACTGGTGAAATGTGCAGGTCCAGTTTCAGTCTTTTACATATGGTTATCCAGTTCTCCTCACACAATTTATTAAATAGGGATTCTTTCCCCCAGTATATGTTCTTGTTTGGTTTATCAAGGACGAGGTGGCTGTAAGATGTTAGTTTCATCTCTTGGTTTTCTATTCAGTTCCAGATGTCTATGTCTCTATTTTGGAGCCAATACCATCCTGTTTTAATCACTGTGGCCTTGTAGTACAGCCTAAAGTCTGGTAGGCTGATACCCCCAGTTTTGATTTTATTGTTAAGAATTGCCTTAGCTATATGGAGTTTGTTTTTTGTTTTTTTGTTTTGTTTTTTTTTTTTTTTTTGGTTTCATACAAAATGAAGAATTATTTTTTCCAAGTCTTGAAAGTATGATGTTGGTATTTTAATAGGAATAGCATTGAATCTGTAGATTGCTTTGGGGAGTATAAAAATTTTAACAATGTTGATTCTTCCCAGCCATGAGCAAGACCCCACTCCTGACAAATACATAAAGAGAAAGAAAGAAGTTATGAAAGGAGACTGAGGCAAATTTGCATCCCTTGCAAAGTATTTATCTTAGGAGCACTGAGGCAAGGCACTAATAGCTTGAACAGATTGGAAAAGAGCTGTTATTTTATTGGCAAGACACTCCAAGAAAGATGTGAATTCAATTGAAATTAAATTTCAGTAACCCAGAGCATCAGATAAGATATTTTATTCTTGGCTATGTCAATCCTGTTGTCACAATAAAACATACTTTTCACAGAGACACAGTAAGATCTGACTCTCTTAACTGTGCACTGAGCCAAGATATTTAAACTCTTACCTTCCCATTTTCCATCATTAGCCTCACCAGTGCAGCTGGAAGCAACAAGCCCTTCTTTCCTCCCTGTAACCCTCAGTCCTTCCCACTCATTCTGTGCCAACAGCTAAGTGTTTTTCCCAGTTCTTGACTTCAACAGCCATTTCGTTTCACAGGATATTTAAAGTCATGGTTCCACATGCTGTGCCATTTCCCACCAGGTTCCAGTCCTGTATGCAGGCCTGTGAGAACTACATCATCAGCGCTTTCAAGCCCAAACCAGCTTAAATAACCTATTCACTGATTTCTGTTTTCTTGAGGGTCTGTTGCTTCTCTTGGGGCAAAATAACATAGTGGTCAGAATTCTTAGTTGTAAACTTTAGAAAATATTCTGGCTTCTTTAGGGAGAAAATGAGTTTTTAATGGGCTGTTATGGACCTTGTATAAATTAGGGAAGGACCAGAGGACAAGATTCTGAAGCCACCTTCCCGGGAGTAATAATAACCCTCCCAGGAGTAATAATAACACAACACACCACAAGAGCTGCTCTGAGAAAGACACTTGGCCGTGGCACGGAACATATTGCCATTAGAAGTGGATGCCTGATCTCCACACCCTTACCTCCCCCAACCCCCTCCTGTGCACATGAAAAAAACATCAGTATCTGTCATCACATGGGCCAGCATCCTGCATTCTCCTTTCAGTGGTCACCTTTTCATAATGTCAACTTTCCAATGCAAATCAAGTGGGTTCAGTTGAGTAGAGAAATCTAAGACCTGTTTGCATCTAAAACTGCAAGGGAGTGATTTGCCTTGGGCAGATAGAGTAGTAATATGAGAATTTACCAAAATACAGAGAAACCATTATGCCACCACAAATGATGAATGCTCACTACACGGGGATATGTTAAGAACACCTAAATTGGTACTTTCAATCCTGTGACGGACATTCCTGGCACACACTAATATTTCTAGATCTCTTCCTCTACTTGCTTAATAATGTGAAACTACACTTCACTCACCTATGGAAGTCAGTAGAGATCAGCTGACAGAATATAAATGGAAGGGACACGTGTCAGTTCCGGACAGAAACGTGTCTGAGCTGACACGCCGCTGCACACGTTCTCTCCGTCTGCTCCAGGAACACGGAAACCTCAAGCAGAGAGGCAGCATCACAGCACAGCCAGGGCTCTATCCTCCCAGGTGTCGGAACAAATAACCTGAAAAAGTTGCCTTCACAACCTGCACTGGACAGAGGAGCAGAAGCAAAAATGACTCCATGTTCCAATCTTGAAATGTCACTGTGACAAAATACTCTAGCCCGTGTGACTGACAGAGCCCAGACATCGCTTCTGACTGTACATTTTATACTGAGTGCACCTGACAACTTGCAAGGCATGACACTGGGCTGTCACACGGACAGTCTTAACTCAGCTTGTCCAAAACTGAACTCATGATCTTTTCTCCAAACTGTCCTTACTCAGTAAATCATCCCACAGTCAGGTGTCTCCTTGATGTAAAAACTTAGAATCTTCCCTGATTCTCCCCATTTCCTTATATCTACATGCTGTTAATTTCCATGTTGTTTTTCATTTTCTTTCTATTTCTGTAGTTCTACTTTCCCCTTTCAAAAGCCTAATCCAAAAAACTATAGTTCTTAAAAGATTCAATGAAATCATCTCACACCTAGTTACTCACATTTATTCCTGCCTTCCTACCCAGCCTCCACACCATAGCCAGGAGGGTTCTTCTGTTTGTTTACTGTTTTATATGTGGATTTGATTGTAACTCTTATCCCTAAAACCCATTAATAGTTTCTCCTGTCTCATAATGTAAAGGTGAGAGTTCTGACTGAGCTCCTGTTGGTCCTGTGTGGTTTAGCCTTTTGCTCATCTTATCTTCACTCTCATCTCCAGAAGTGCTGACTGGCGCTCACTTCTCAGGACGTGCCATCCTCTTTCTCGAAGCTGGGTCCCTGCTGTTTCTTCCTGCCTAAAGCCTCTTCTCCAACCACCTCACTACTTCTCCTACTACTTCCCCACCTCTTCTTGCAACATCTGCCCACTCCCCTTTCTATTGTTAATGCGTCTTTTATACCTCTGCTTAACATCGTTGCCTCAGGAAGGATGCCTTAATTCCTCAACCCTCCAGACCTGTCATAGTCTCTAAAAGCAGTTCATAATTAATATTCACTCTTGCCCCCTCTCCGTTATAACTCATGGGGTTTGTCTTCCCCAGTCTTTAAACTCTATGATGGAGAAAACATTAGCTTCTTTATGTAGTTTCTTCAATCCTAGACCATAGTAGTAGATCATAAGTACTATTTTTTTGAATGAGGATTTGAATTTTAGATTGATAACTGGATTTGAAATTATGAATGAATAACTGAAATGGATCCTAGAAGATGCCCTCACATACTTTCTATGCTTCTAAAATTCTTTTAATTGTTCAGCCAACATAGTCCAGCCTTTTTTTTTTCTTTAACTTGGTGGATTTATCCTGTTTATTGCATACATCATGGTATCTGATCATCTGTTCTCTATTTTCTTTCATTTGTTCAAGTTACATTCATCTTACTTTTTGTGTGTAATTATTTTAGTGCCAACCTTCTTATTTATTTGGAAACCAAGGGCCTCTTTATTTCTTCTGCCTCATTCTGGCACAGAATGCTGACACCTTTCTTGGATTCAAGTATTTGCATAGATTACTAAATGCTTTCCACATGTGGGAAAGTGGTCAAGAAAACATAAAAGTCTGATACTTTCATTTCTCCCCCTCCAAACTGAAAGAAATTCTATTTTAGAATAAAAATGCAACTTGATCAATGTGAATATTCTAACCTATGTATCCAGAAAGCATTTCAGTAAACCAAACAAGTATTAAAACTTACATTTTAAAATATCTCTTTGAAAATTGCATTTAGTATTTAACATGGCAGATAATATGTTAACAAAAATTAATAAGGGAATAAATAAATAAATTCTAACTTCATAATCTTGTTATAAAATAATACAAGTGATGAACTGGAAAGCAGAATATAAAATTTTTCATATCGTTTAAGTCAGGTGTCTTTGAAGCACAAACCATTAGTGGGATATAGGAGAAGATGTTTAGAAGCCTTATCCAAATAGTCATTTGTGACTCTTCTAGGATATTTGGTCTCTAATCAATAAATCATAATCCAGTGTGGTTACTTAATGAGCACCATGTTTGGGATATACAGTCGCAATTTGGAAGGGCCCCAGGTGACCTTCCATCGCAGTGTTTCTTTGAAGGGTTCTTGGGGGCTGTCATACATGTTCTCCCATCCTGTGTTGAAGAATTGAGAAAACTGCTATAAAAATGCGAATTTAGAGGCATGAATGGATTTTCTCTTGAAGCTGCCTGGATATCATTTGGAGAAATTACAAGCATTTGAGGTAAATAGCCAGGAGGAGGACTGGGAAGCAGTGGCTATATGGTCTTGAGCAGATTTTTAAAGGGCCACATTGGTGTAATTAAAGCATAACCAGCATTGAACTTCTTTTCTCTAGGAAGAGATTTTTAGAAGACACATTGAACATTAAGGGGCAAAATGTATGAGTCAGAAATTACTTGGATCTTATTGTGGATATCATAACCTGCCACTATCCTTAGGTCAAAGAGCATTTTAAGAATTTTCTCCAAGTAAAGAATTTTTCGCTCTGGTAGGTTGCAGGGTATTCTAATAGTCTGAAAGATCTCTTAAAATCTCTCTCCTCATGAAAGAAGTATACAAACCCATTCGTTTACCTTTTTTGCTTGTCAATTACACAGAGTAAAAACCCATTTTATATTTCTCTGGAAGTTACTGGACATATGTCGGCTCCCTAAGCTCAGGAGGCAAAAACTTTTCTAGAGAGAAAACATAAGCTTCAACATCTGTATTAACTATGTCTCTGATGGTTTGACTTCAGGACCTGCTATCCATGGAGAGATGCAGCTTTCTGGGTCAGCCAGGTCTTAAGAGGTAGAAACTGACTCTCCTGCAACCACAGATTTTGATGCAAACCAGCCAATCCAGAGCCCTAATCAAGCCCCTATACCCCAGAACCTGCTGAAATTATTTAAATTAGACAGTCCTCATCCTGTTTACCCTGACTTGCCCATTCCTTCCTGGAAAAACCACAGTGAAGGCTGTGGCCCATGTCTTCCCTGGTCCCTCTGCCTCCTGACTGAACCTGGTGCTCCCCCATGGCATGGCATGCGCCCTCTTCTCTTGGGGTCTGTCATTAACAAGTGAGCTTTTCCATGGCAGTTTTCTCCTGATTCCTGGCCTCACCATACCTAAATAATAATAAAACGTGCATTTTAAAGCCAATATCCCGAGTTACACAGTATTTGCCGAGATGCTAATGGGTATTCATTTGATCTAAGTATGAATTTCCTCTCTGGATGTTTGAAAGGTGCCAACAAGTTTTAAAAACCAAAAACACCTGTATCCAAACCCCTCAAATTTACACTAGTCATTTTAATTAGATTAAGGAATGGCATTGTTTGAGAACAGTGATATCGTTATCTTCCAGTTTTCTTCCAGTTAGCCACATCTCATAAGCAAACCATCTCAACTCTTAGGCACCCAGCAGAACACAAGATGTGGAGAAGAATAAGCTGTAACATGGGAGTTTACCAAAGGGTGAAGAAGGTGGAAATATCCCAGTCTGTGAGCTCCAGGCAGCGAGGCAGCTATGTGAAGAAAGGATGAGTATGAAAAGGACGGCTGCCAGCTTCACAATGTTAAAGAAGGCCCAACCGTGGCATAAGGTTATGTTGACAGATTTTTCAATTTAAAATGTGATAGTTTTCTAAATTCATTATTTTTTGTATAAAATAGCCATCTGTTTTTGTTAGAAGAAATATTTTATAATGAGTACATTTTAGTTTGCTAATATAATATGCTTTGCCTCCACTTAAAGGAAAATAATTATAAACTCAAAATATCTTAACCATATGATATAAAACATGCCAGAATTTGGTGTATCATAGAATACTATTCAGCCATTTAAAAAAAAGGAGACTTTACATCTTTTGTATTCACCTGGATGAAGTTGAAGAACATTCTTCTTAGCAAAGTATCACAAGACTGGAAAAGTAAATATCCAGTGTACTCAATACTAATAAGAAAGCAGTAGAAAAACAACTACACACCCACATGAAAGAAAATTGAAATTAAATTCTGGGGGTAATGGGGACTAGGGAGAGGGGAAAGGGGAAGAGGATTGGTGAGCTCTCACCTTGTGAACACAATGTAAGGGTATACAGCACACCCCCTGGGTGAAGGGTTCAATTACAATTTGAACTTGACCTTAGAAAGGCAAATAATGTAACCTAATTATTTGTACTCTCATATTAATCTGAAATTTTAAAAAAGAAATAACAAAGATCACAGCGGAACTAAATGAAATAGAAGAAAATTACAAAAGAATCTACAAACAAAAAAAATTTTTTCTTTGGTAAAATAAAATTGATAAACTGCTGGAATTAATGCCCTTATAAAAAGAGGTCTGAGGGAGATGTTTGCCTTTTCTACCATGTGAGGATGCCCAGAAGGTGTTATCCACGAGAACAGGGCCCTCTGCAGACACCTTGTCTGCTGCTACCTCGATGTTGGACTTCCTGTCCTCCAGAACTCTGACCAATGAATTTGTTGTTTATGAATCACCAATCTAAGGCATTTTGTTCCAGAAGACTGAGTAGACTAAGAACTAAGACGCCCACTTACGTTTTATTCTTGACACAAACCAGAGCAATGCCGAGATTTGGGTCATATCCTCGCCTCAAAATCCTCCACATATACTTGAATGAAAGCCACAATCCCGGTATTGTCTTCCAGGTGCTCTTCTCGTGGGAGGTTGTTCACCTGTCCCATGCCATCTTTTACTCTCTCCTCTCCTCTTCCTCTACTGCAGCTGTTCCATCCTTCCTGTTCTAGAATATGCCAGGCACATTCTCAGGTCTTTCCCACCTATTCGTTCCTATTCTTTGAACATTCTCCCCTACTGCACTGGCTGGAGAAAAACATACAATCTCACATTCTCCAGGTTTTCTAACAAGTAATGTGTTCTCTCAAGGACCCATCATACCACATTAACGTGAGAGGGCCTTTTAAACAAATATCAGCAATGTTCTTACCTGCTTCATTGTCTTTAACATTTATCAACTTCTTACACAGACATGGTATCTAGTGTTTATTCCCCATCCCTTCTCACTAGAAAATAGACCCTGAGGGTGAGAGTTTTGTGGGTTTGCTTCTTCAAGGCACCTGCCATGTAAAGCATGCCAAATAGCACCTGCCTTCTATGGACCTCAGAACTGTGTGTTTATTGAATAAATAACAGACATTGTGATACATGTTTGTGATGGAGTTAGCATAAGTAGCTATTCCTGTCCTTGAGGAACTCCAAATATAGAAGAGGGTAGAAGAAATAAATGTTTTAATTACTTCTGAATCTATAACACACACCTTTAAATCTGAGTTATTAGAAAGCAAGGTGACTTGTACCAGAGTCTTGGTGCTAACAACGCTCGGAACCCCACAGGTTCAGAGTGAAATGTCACTATCCGTCAGAGCACCTTCCCTTGTCACTGAAGTATGGCATTACCAACATAACAAATGGGCTTTCTGACCAGTCAGTTACCACTCTATTCTAAAAGTAGCAATTAAAAATTCAGATGGATAAATAAAAGATTATCTTTTTATAAAGATTCTATAAATTCTCTAAATAGTATTCCCAATTAATTTAAAATATTTGGATTCGACGTAGGTTTTAATCTCCTTCTGCAGTTATCATTTCCTGAGCTCCTAACCACATGTCAGGCACTGTACTTGACATGGAAAGAGATAAAAGGAGAAAGGGTACATAATCTCAAGTGTGTACAAGTAGAGAGTACAGCTGTCTGCTCATGAATAATTTTAATACTGGAATGATAAAAGGCTCATCCCTTAAAACCACTCAGTTATCACAAACTCATTAAATTTAAATGCTAATTCTTCAAGGACACTTGCCACCAATAAGACGTTTAGGAGAACATGCTGATTGCTTTAACAAATAATATTATCCTGCTTTAGAATCTTTCTTGGTTTTTTCCTTTGCTTAGCCTCAAAGAAACTCCACTGCCTCAGCTCACTTCTCTAACTTTAATGACTACACTCAACTTCTTAATTTCCCCTAAGCACACCATGTCCTAGGTTAATTCAATTCATTGCGTTATTGGGTACTTTGCTGGCATACATGCATCTTTTATGAAATTCCCTTTCTCACCTTCCCCATCAATCATTCCACAGTCATCTTTTAACATCCTATTCACTGAATTATTTCAGTGAATTATTTCCTGAATTCCCCTGCTTGTCAGTCACCCTGTTTGCTCATTAATGGTTTCATACTTTGTAAAATTATTTAACTAGTACTAGTTAAGTGCTTCCTCTGTGCCAGCCCACTTCTAGAGGCTAAAAATACAAGTGTAAACAAAACAGAAGAAAAAAAAATTGTTCCTGCATGAAACTTGCAATCTGGAGGGTGAATGTGTACAATAAATAAATAAACAAACAAATGAATAGGCTGTCAAGTAGAAAACTGCAATAAAAATAAGGCAGTGCAGTGTTATACATTCCTTCCATGATTCTCTCATTACTATAGAAAGGGATAGAGGAGTCAGGGTAGGACTCTGAGGAGATAACATTTGAGCAGAGACTTGAAGGGAATGGATCTTAAAACATGTGGTGGAAGATAATTTCATGCAAAGGGAAAGCATTTGCAAAGTTCCTGAAGCAGGAACATGTCAGGGTGTCACGAATGTGGTTGATGGTGGGAGAGCAGTCAAAACACGGGAGAGCCAAAGCAGGTGGGGCGTTTATGTTATGACCTTACTATGGTAAATATTTTGGAATTTCATTGTGATGGGAAGTCATCAATGTGTTTTAGACATAAGAATCATATGATCTAATTCACATGTGCAATTATTCTGGCTGCTATGTAGGCATCAGGAGTAGAAACATGGATATGGTTTAGGAGGGTATTGGTATATTAGTCCTGTCAAGAAATGATGATGGCACTTATTTTCTATGTAGTCATTGATAATTTTTTACTACAAGTTGCTTAAAGGCAGACCTTGATTTATTTACTTTTATGTCTAGCAAATGCCTGGCACAATAAATAAATGTCTGTGAAGGAAGGAAGGAAGGAAGGAAAGAAGGGAGGGAGGGAGGGAGGGAGGATAAGGACTGAGCACATGAATAATGGGTTTGAAGATTTTTGTTTCTACTGAAAAGAAGCTCACATAGGAAAGTATATCTCTTCCCAAACAACAATATATGATAAGAAAGAAGTCCCATTATTTGGGGGAAGAGGGGAGGATAAAATGGAAAATCATGTTTTTCTATTTAAAAACTAAAAACGTTGAGACTTACTCACATGGCAGTACTTAATGAATGTGCACCCACAGAAAAGCCATAATTCTTAAAAGATCAACCAATTCTTTTTTTGTTTGTTTGTTTTGTTTTTGTTTAGAATAGTATGGGGTACAAATGTTTTGGTTACATAAATTGCTTTGTACAGTTTGAGTCCAATATTCTCAATTAATGTGAATGGCTTAAATCGTCCTCTAAAGAGACACAAGTTGGCTGACTGGATACAAAAACTCAGACCAGATATCCGCTACATACAAGAATCTCATCATATCTTAAAAGACAAATATAGACTCAGGGTGAAGGGATGATCATCTATATTCCAGGCAAATGGAAAGCAGAAAAAAGCAGGTTATGCAATTTTATTCACAAATACAATAAGCTTTAAACCAACAAAAGTAAGCAAGGATAATGATGGTCACTTTATATTTGTTAAGGGTTATACTCAATACAATGGGATTTCAATCATCAATATTCATGCACCCAACCAGAATGCATGTCAATTTATAAGAGATACTCTAATAGGCATGAGCAACTTGATTTCTCCCAGCTCCATCATAGTTGGAAATTTTAATACTCCTTTGGCAGTGTTGGATAGATCCTCCAACAAGAAGCTGAGCAAAGAAATTTTAGATTCAAACTTAACCATTCAGCATTTGTATTTAACATACATCTACAGAACATTTCATCCTAAAAAAGCTGAATACACATTTTTCTCATTGGCCCACAAAACATACTTCAAAATCAACATTTTAGGTCACAAGTCTAAACTCAACAAATTTAAAAGAATAGAAACTATTCCTTGCATCTTCTCAGACCATCATGGAATAAAAGTTGAACTCAGTAACAACAGGAATCTGCAGACACATACAAAAACATGGAAGCTAAATAACCTTATGCTGAATGATAGGGGGAACAGAGATAAGATCAAGAAGGAAATTACCAAATTTTTGGAACAAAATGATAATGAAGATGTGAGTTATCAGAACCTCTGGGATACCACAAAGGCAGTCCTAAGAGGGAAATTTATAGCACTGCAAGCCTTCCTCAAGAAAATGGAAAGAGAGGAAGTTAACAACTTAATGGGACATCTTAAGCAACTGGAAAAGGAAGAACACTCCAATCCAAAACCCAGCAGAAGAAAAGAAATAACCAAAATTAGAGCAGAATTAAATAAAATTGAAAACAAAAGGACTATACAACAGATCAATAAATCAAAAAGTTGGTTGAAAAAGTTAATAAGATAAATAAACCTTTGGCCAACCTAACCAAGAAAACAAAAGCAAAATTTCTAATTCCATCAATCAGAAATGGTAAAGATGAAATAAAAACAGACCCCCTCAGAATATTCAAAAAATCCTTAATGAACATTACAAGAAACTTTATTCTCAGAAACATGAAAATCTAGAGGAAATTGACCAATACTTGGAAACATGCAACCTTCTGAGACTTAGTCAGAATGAAATGGAAATGTTGAACAGGCCTATATTAAGTTCTTAAATAACATCAACTATACAAAATCTCCCTAAAAAGAAAAGCCCATGACCAGATGTCGTCCCATCAGAATTCGTCAAACCTTTACAGAGGAACTCGTACCTGTATCACTTAATCTTTTCCAAAATACAGAAAAAGAAGGAATACAATCCAACACATTCTATGAAGCAAATATCACCTTGATCCCCAAACCAGGAAAAGACCCAACAAGAAAAGAAAATTATAGACCAATATCACTAATGAATATTGATGCAGAAATATTCAACAAATTCCTAATAAACACAATCCAGCAACACATCCATCAAATTATACACCATGACCAAGTTGGTTTTATCCCAAGATCTCAAGGCTGGTTCAATATACATAAATCTATAAATATAATTCATCACATAAACAAATTAAAAAAGACCATATGATTCTCTCAATTGATGCAGAAAATGCTCTTGATAATATCCAGCATCCATTCGTAATCAGAACACTTAAGAAAATTTGTATAGAAGGGACATTTCTTAAACTGATAGAGGTCATCTACAGAAAACCCATAGCCAACATCATATAAGTAGAATTAAATTGAAACCATTTGCACTCATATCCGGAACCAGACAAGGTTGCTCATTGTCTCTACTGTTCTTTAACATTGTAATGGAAATTTTAACCATTGCAATTAGGGAATAAAAGATGATCAAGGGTATCCATATAGGGTCAGAAGAGATCAAACTTTCACTCTTTGCAGAGGATGTGAGTGTATATCTGATAAACACCAGGGATTCTTCTACAAAACTTTTAGAAATGATCAAGGAATACAGCAGCATCTCAGGTTACAAAATAAACACTCCTAAATCAGTAGCCTTTATATATACCAACAATAGTCAAGCTGAAAAAACAGTCAAGGACACTATTCCATTCACCGTAGTGCCAAAGAAGATGAAATATTTGGGAGTTTACTTTACATAGGATGTGAAAGATCTCTGTAAAGGGAACTATGAACCTCTAAGAAAAGAAATACCTGAAGATGTTAACAAATTTAAAAACATATCATGCTCATGGCTGGGAAGAATCAACATTGTTAAAATGTCCATACTGCCCAAAGCAATATGCACTTTTAATGCAATCTCTATTAAAGCCCCACTGTCATACTTTAAAGATCTCAAAAAAATAATACTTTGTTTTATATGGAATCAGAAAAAAACCTCAAATATCCAATACATTACTCAGAAATAAAAACAATGCAGGAGGAATCATGCCACTAGACCTCAGACTATACTATAAATCAATAGTGATCAAAACAGCGTGGTACTGGCACAAAACCAGAGAGGTATAGGTATGTAACAGAATAGAGAACCAAGAGATTAACCCAGCTACTTATTGTTATTTGATCTTTGACAAGCCAATTAAAAACATTGAGTAGGGAAAAGTTCCCTTTTTAACAAATGGTGCTGAATGAACTGGATGCGACCTGTGGAAGACTGAAACTGAACCCACACCTCTCACCATTAACTAAAATAGAGTCTCACTGGACTAAAGATTTAAACTTAAAACATGAAACTGTAAAAATCCTAGAAGAAAGTGCAGGGAAAACTTGAAGAAATCATCCTGGGCTAATATATTATGAAGAGGACCCCCTGGGCAATTGAAGCAACATCAAAATACACTACTGGGACCATGATCAAACTAAAAAGCTTCTGCACAGCCAACAACACAGTAAGTAAAGCAAGTAAACAGCCCTCAGAATGGGAGAAGATATTTATGTCTCTCACAAAGAGACAGGTTATGTCTCTGACAAAGGTTTAACAACCAGAATCCACAGAGAACTCAAATGTATTAGCAAGAAAAGAACAATGGATCCCATCTCAGGATGGACAAGGGACTTGAAGAGAAATTTCTCTGAAGAAGACAGGCGCATGGCCTAGAGACATCTGAAAAAATGCTCATCATCCTTAATCATCAGAGAAATGAAAATCAAAACTACTTTGATATATCATCTAACTCCAGTAAGATTAGCCCACACCACTCAATCCCCAAACCAGAGATGTTGGCATGGATGTGGAGAAAATGGAACACTTCTGTATTGCTGGTGGGAATTCAAACTGATACATTCCTTTTGGAAAGATGTTTGAAGAACACTTAGAGAACTAAAAATAGACCTGTCATTTGATCCTACAATTCCTTTACTTGGTATATATCCAGAAAACCAAAAAATCACATTATAACAAAGATATTTGTACCAGAATGTTTATTTCAGCCCAATTCATAATTGCTAAGTCATGGAAGAAGCCCAAGTGCCCATCAACCCATGAATGGATCAATAAATTGTGGTATATGTACACCATGAAATACTACACAGCCCTAAAGAAAGATGGAGACTTTACCTCTTTCATGTTTACATGGATGGAGCTAGAACATATTTTTCTTAGTGAAGTATCTCAAGAATGGTAGAAAAATTGTCCAATGTACTCAGCCCTACCATGAAACTAATCTATAGCTTTCATATGAAAGCTACAACCCAATTATAGCCCACAAATATGGGGAAAGGCAAAAGAGGAGAAGGATGGAAGAAGAGGGGGAAGGATGGGTATAGGGAGGATACAGTGCATCTTACGAGGGTACATGTGAAACTTGCTAAATGTAGAATATAAATGTCTTAACACAATAATGAAGAAAATGCCATGAAGGCTATGTTAACCAGTTTGATAAAAATTTTTCAAATTGTATATAAAAGTAGCACATTGTACCCTATGACTGCATTAATGTACACAGCTATGATTTTTAAAAAAATGCAAAATGGTTAAGTTTAAATTTAATTTTCTTTTTTTGTTTAGCTTTTTATTGAAGGATCTATCTAACACTGCCAAAGTGGTGTTAAAATCTCTGACTACTATGGTACAGGAGAAAATCACATTGCTCATGTCTGTTAGAGTCTCTTTTATAAATTGAGACACATTCTGGTTGGGTGCATAAATGTTAATGATTGAAATCTCATCACGTTGAGTGTTGCCATTAACAAATATGAAGTGACCATCCTTATCTTTCCTTACTTTTGTTGGTTTAAAGGTTATTGTATCTGCAAACAAAATTGCAACACCTGCTTTTTTCTGATTTCGATTTGCCTGAATTATAGATAACAACCCCTTGACCCTGGAGTCTATGTTTATCTTTTAAGGTAAGGTGAGTTTCTTGAAGGCAGCAGATGTCTGGACTGTGTTTTTGTATCCAGTGAGCCAACCTTTGCCTCTTTAGAGGACAATTTAAGCCATTCACATTAATTTTGAGTATTTGTAAACCTGGTAGAATTTGGGGTATCAATTTTTTTGAATGTCCAGTGAACATTTTTAATCCTTTCACTACTGTGGAAGTTAGAATTTGATCAAAAGTTTCTGAGTGAGTTTACTTTTGTGGTGGAAGATTGTGCTGTTCCTTATGAAGGATAGGTCTGAGAATATCCATGTGAGCTGTTTTAGTTATGGAAAATTTCTTCAACATGTGAATTTCATTAAAGTATTTAATTTCTCCAAAATAGATAAAACTCAGTGTAGCTGGATACAGGATTTTGGGTTGAAAGTTATTTTGTTTAAGGAGATTAACGGTCAATGACCACCCTCTTCTAGCCTGAAAGATTTCAGCAGAGAGATTGGCAGTCATTCTAATGTTTTTCCCCTTGTAGGTTAGGGTTTTCTTATGTTTTGTTCTTTCAGAATTTTCTCCTTCATATTAACTTTGGCAAAGCTAATTATAATGTGTCTATGAGAATTTTTATTTGGGTTGAGTAATGCCAGTGTGCTGAAATTGTCTTCTATCTGAATTTCAGAATCTCTTGGCATGTCTAGAAAATTCTCTTTGATTATTATGAAGTAAAGCACCTGTATCTGTAGTAACTTCATCACCTTCAAGAATTCCTGTAAGGCAAATATAGATCTCTTCAAATTATCTCAGAGCTCTCTGAGAGAATGATCCATTTTTATGCTCCACCTTTTTCCTCATTGAATGTTTGGGAGCATTCAAAAGTTTTGTCTTCAATGTCAGAGAATCTTTCTTCTTCCTGCTCCATCCTATTACTGAGGGATTCTACTGTATTTTGCAAATCTTTGAGGGCTGCAAGTCCTTACCTCAATGTCTCAAAAATCTTTGGTGATTTTGTCTTTGAACTTGTTGAATTCTTGAGTCATCTTTTGAATTACTCTTTGAAATTCTAATTCCATCTTTACCTCCATTCTGTTGATCTCATTTACTATCCAAATTCTGAACTCAATTTCTGACATCTTAGCCATTTTTTTATGAATAGGATCTTGTGCTGTGTCTGCCATATCATTCCTTGGGGGAGTTGGTCTACTCTGATTATCATGTTGCCAGAGTTTTTGCCAATTCTGCCCCATGATTATTTTTCACCATTGGCTAGATGTGCAGGTAAGGTGAAATTGCTTTGGGAGTTCCTGGAGTGGTGGTTAACCAGCCCTTTGTCAAGAATCTGGGACTGATGACTGCAGCTTTTTCCCCTTTAGCTTTCCCCTATAGCTTTGCAAAGGACCCATACAGTATTACAGTCTGAGGCTGAGGAAACCTGCTTGGTGTGGTGGGGTTAGGTGGCTCTGTCTTGTATTCACCTAGTTCTTGTCCAATCCTAGTGGATCGGTGACTGGTAAAGTCTTAGCTAAAGTTTGCTTTTTTGGAGTCACAGCTTGCCTCAGCAGAGGTTACCTGCTGCTCTTCTGTCTCAGCTTGGCTCCCCAGTCTTCAGCTTAATTGGGTACTTTCTGGACATTATCCTTCCCTCTAGGAGGGAGCTTATGTTGGATGCTGGCTCCAGTCAGCCATCTTGTCCCTCTCCATCAAGATATGTATTTTCTCCTGTTGATCTTCTCAAAAAGCCCTTCAACCAAGTACCTATCACCCTATTGTACAGATAAGAAAAGTGAAGTTTAGAGAGTTTAATTAAGTTGCTGGACATTAAATTGCCACATAGCAAGCTATGTGGACTTTAGCAATCTTACTGAATTATCATTGATATACAAAGAACTACACCAATTTTATGTGTAAAATTTGGATACTATGGATCCCTACAGTCAAGGTAACAGACACACACCACACCTAACCAAGTATCCTTATCTCTCTTTGTGTTTTGTCGGGGTTAGGGGATAGGGTTGTTTGTTTTGTGGTAAAAACACAGTTACCATGATATCTACTCCCTTAAATTTTGAAGTGGGCAATACTATATTGCTAATTATAGGCACCATATTTACAGTAATCTCTGAATCTTATACATCATATAGCATGGTAAAAACTTTATATCTATTGAACAACAACTCTCCATTTTTCCCAACCCCCAGTCCCTGGCAATAACTATTCTATTCCTTGCTGTGCGTCTGACTCTTACATAATAGATAACCTTATAGAAGTGGAATTATGCATTATCTGTCATATGACTAGCTTCCTTCACCTAATGTTATGTCCTCAAGGTCTATCCATGTTGTAACATGTGACAGAATTATTTTCCATTTTAAGGCTGAATAACATTCCATGGTAAATATAAACCACATTTTCTTTACCCACTCATCCTTGAGACGGACACCTGGGTTGTGTCCATATCATGACTATTGTGACATGAACATGAGAGTGCAGATAGTATTTTGAGATTCTGATTTCAGTTCCTTTGCATACATACTCAAGTACTCACAAGGGATGGCTGGGTTATATAGCAGTTCTATTTTTAGTTTTTTGAGGAAACCTCCACAGTGTTTTCGATGGTGACTGCACCATTCTATATTTCCACCAGTAGTGTACAAGGTTCCAATGAATACAGGTGGGTTTTGAAGTAGGAACATGTAGCTCCAAAATTCCTGGCCTTTCTGCTCCCCTACACCTTCCCATCTTCATCTGGTTCCCACTTTGCCATTTGACACCATTGGCTAATACCAACCTGCCACACAAATGGGCTGTGCTAGAGATTTCTGGTTCTCACCAGTAGTTCCAGTTCTTCACTTCTTTATGGGAACTCATTTTTGAAAGACCACACTTCTTACCTCCATGGCCAGTTGGACAGAGCTGGTGATTAGTTCTGGCAAATAACTGTAAATGGAAGTGGTGTGTGTCACCAGCATACCCTCTGTCTCTCCGTAACATGGTGAACCTGAAGGTTTCAAGATGATGGAGCCTTGTCTTCTGGGTTTCTGTGAGACCATGTGGAACACAGTCTCCTCTCAGCCCATCTGGCCATTAGCTTGAATGAGAAAAATACCATATTGTGCCAAGCCATGGAGGAGGGATGATTAATTTATTACTGCACAAGCCAGCTTGGTGAATAACGTCAGGGCCACAGCATGATGTTCTAAAACTCATATCAACTCATTAGATGCACTCCTGGAACAATCCATGCTGATGTCCCTATTTCTCTCTTCCTCCATTCTCATTGTCTCTGGTGAGAGAGAATGTCTCCCACTTACCTTTCAATCTTCTTCTGATTTTTTGTTTCTCCTTTGGTTTATAGCCTCTCATTTTCATGAGTGATACTTTTTATTTATTCCAGAGAAAAGAAGAAATGAGTTATATGACAAGAAAAGGTGGGGTGGGAAGAGTGGGAGAAGGAGAAAGACCACCCAATGGTTTACACCATCCAGACCTCTGTACATAACCCACAGTAATCCTGATCCTGCCCCTCAGAATCCTAAGGACCTCTCGTGTCTCCTGGAATGTGTGCAAAGAATTTCCATGGGCACGACAGTTAGTGTTGTTCAAAAGTTGTGAGCAAAGTCCCCCAGGGTGGGAAAAATAAATTGTCACATCCTTCAGAGAGCCTCCCAATAGGGAAGATACTCCCTTCAGAGTTTATTAAGAGTCATAAGTGGCGGAGAGGCAGCGGCCAAAATGAAGTTCAATCCCTTTGTGACTTCGGACCGAAGCAAGAACCGCAAAAGACATTTCAATGCACCTTCCCACATTCGCAGGAAGATTATGTCTTCCCCTCTTTCCAAAGAGCTGCGACAGAAGTACAATGT
>CAUYTI010021221.1:0-15630 GCA_963575145.1 Galago senegalensis
GGGCGCCTGTGGTCCCAGCTACTTGGGAGGCAGAGGCAAGAGACTCGCTTGAGCCCAGGAGTTGGAGGTTGCTGTGAGCTGTAATGCCACGGCACTCTACACAGGGGGACAGCTTGAGGCTCTGTCTCAAAAAAAAAAAAATGACTTAACTGAGGTCACCTGGCTAATATGTGACAAAAACAGAATTTGAACCCAAAATGCATGGTTGGACTAATAGATCCCAGTTTCCTGGCAATAGTGAGATAGTACATTAGATCGAGGGCAAGTTGGATAATGGATGCTAAGGTGCTGATGAATCAGCCTGATGCAAATTTCCTATAATTGATGAGACATGTGGAAGTGGAACTCCACTGAACCTAGATTCAGAGATGGAAATTGGAAGCATCAGCAGTTACCTCACCTCTTCTGGAGGTGCCATGAGAGCAGCTTCTGAATTCTTGTTGAGAGTGGATAAGAATTTGTTAGCTCCAGTGTACCAAGAGAACACAGGAAGGTTGCTTTGGGTAACTAGGGATCTAAATGAGGTAGGACATGTTACCTGAGGGGGACTGCTAGGGCTGGGAGCTCAGAGAGAAAGGCCCCTTGGATAATGGCTTCACAACTATACTGCCAAGAGTCCCAGCAACCAAGCAGACCAAAAGATCAAGATTGTAGTTTTTTTTTTTTTTGAGACAGACCCTTGCTTTGTTGCCCTCAGTAGAGTGTGAGGATGTCATAGCTCACAGCAACTTCAGACTCTTGGGCTCAAGCCATCCTCTTGCCTCAGCCTCTGGAGTAGCTAGCTGAGACTATAGGCACCTGCCACAACACCCAGCTATTTTTAGAGACAGTGTCTTGCTTTTGCTCAGGCTGGTCTCAAACCTGTGAACTCAGGCAATCCACCCACCTCGGCCTCCCAGAGCGCTAGGATTACAGATGTGAGCCACTGTGCCTGGCCTCAAGATCTTAGTTTAAGGAAAGGTAGAAATAGTCTTGGGGGAGAAGGTGGCATGTTTGTGGAAAAAGCAGGGTCACTGAGCTATTTTTTCTTTTTTTAGAGACAGAGTCTCACTTTGTCGCCTTCGGTAGAGTGCTGTGGCATCACAGCTCACAGCAACCCTCCAGCTCTTGGGCTTAAGCCTTGGCCTCAGCCTCCCGAATAGCTGAGACTACAGGTGCCCACCACAATGCTGGGCTATTTTTTGTTGCAGTTTGCCAGGGCTGGGTTTGAACCCACCACCCTCGGTATATGGGGGCCAGCACTCTACTCACTGAGTCATAGGAGCTGCCCACTGAGCTCTTTAAAAGGGGCAGACTCGGCTCGGCGCCTGTGGTTCAAGCTGCTAAGGCGCCAGCCACATACACCTAAGGTGGCAGGTTTGAATCCCCAGCCCAGGCCCGCCAAACAACAATGATGGCTGCAACCAAAAAACGGCCAGGCGTTGTGGCGGGCGCCTGTAGTCCCAGCTACTTGGGAGGCTGAGGCAGGAGACTCGCTTGAGCCCAGGAGTTGGAGGTTGCTGTGAGCATGATGCCATGGCACTCTACCGGGGGGATAGCTTGAGGCTCCGTCTCAAAAAAAAAAAAAAAATTAGTCACAGACTCACACAAGAGAAAATCTCAAACTCAAGAAGAGGGGAGGGGGTTCAGTAGCTTCCCACCCAATGGGTACAGTGGATGAATATATTGCACATTTCCTGGGTGTAGGGTGCAGCTACAACTCTGACTTCAACCTTTCATGTGTAAATTACAGAACCTAATGGTTTGTGCCCCCATATTAATCTGAAATTTAAAAATAAAGAAGTTCTACTTTTGGAGAACAGAGTCAACGTTTTAGGTCCCAAGTAGTTTTAAAATAATTTGGTGCCAGGTGCAGAGGCTCACACCTGTAATCCCAGCACTTGCGAAGCCGAGGCAGGTGGATTGCCTGAGCCCACAGGCCAGGCTTGAGACCAGCCAGAGCCAAGAGGGAGACCTAATCTCTAAAAATAGCCAGGCATTGTGGTGGCTGCCTGTTGAGGTTGCTGTGAGCTATGACAGCACAGCACTCTACTGAGGGTGACAAAGTGAGACTCTGTCTCAAAAAAAACCCAAATAATTTGGTAAGTTTAAAAGACCTAATTAGGGCGGTACCTGTGGCTCAAAGGAATAGGGCACCGGCCCCACATGCTGGAGGTGGCAGGTTCATACCAAGCCCTAGCCAAAAACTGCAAAAAAAAGGCATAATTAACACTAATATTTACTGTAAAATTAGTCTAAGTACTTTTACATAATCATATAAATTGATGTATTTAGGAAACATAAATAAGCATTGCTTCTTTTTTTTTTGAGACAGAGCCTCAAGCTGTCCCCTGAGTAGAATGCCCTGGCTTCACAGCTCAACAGCAACCTCCAACTCCTGGGCTCAAGCAAGTCTCCTGCCTCAGCCTCCCAAGTAGCTGGGACCACAGGCGCCTGCCACAATGCCTGGCTATTTTTTGGATGCTGCCATCATTGTTGTTTGGCGGGCTTGGGCTGGATTCAAACCTGCCAGCTCAGGTGTATGTGGCCGGCGCCTTAGCCACTTGAGCTACAGGTACTGAGCCCTGTCATGTGTCTTTACCACAGCAGTTACTAAAAGGGGACAAAAGGTATTTCTGTTTGTGTTATATATAAAGGTGTATAATAGCTAGTGCAGTAGTCCTTATTTGGTGTCAGGATCTGCATTAAGTACTCCCCACATACAAAATCAAAGATATGAAGTACCATGGGGGCGCCTATGGCTCAGGGAGTAGGGCACTGGCCCCATATTCCAAGGGTGGTGGGTTCAAACCCAGCCCCAGCCAAACTGCAACAAAAAAATAGCCAGACATTGTGGCGGGTGTCTGTAGTCCCAGCTACTTAGGAGGCTGAGGCAAGAGAACTGCCTAAGCTCAAGGAGTTGGAGGTTGCTGTGAGCTGTGACCTCACAGCACTCTACCGAGGGTTAATAAGTGAAACTCTGTCTAAAAAAAAAAAAATCTAAAAATAAAGAAATAAATAAAATAAAATAAAATAAAGATATGAAGTACCAGAAGAGGTCTAGGCTCTGCAAATAATCTGCTGTGTGGTCCTCTGGAAGTCCTTTTTTTTTCTTTTCTGAGACAGAGTCTCACTATGTTGCCTTCAGAAGAGTGCGGTGGTGTCACAGCTCACAGCAACCTCAAACTCTTGGGTTTAAGTGATTCTCTTGCCTTAGCCTCCCAAGTAGCTGGAACTACAGGTGCCCGCCATAACATCTGGCTTTTTTGTTGTTATTGTAGTTGTTGTTGTTTAGCAGGCTCAGGCTGGGTTAAAACCTGCCAGACCTGGTGTATGTGGCCAGTGCTCTAACCACTTAGCTACAGGCGCCAAGCCTGGAACTTTCTTTAATAATTTGTCTTTTAAGTGTTTAATGTGATGATTTGATACAACAACTATAAAACTGTTCAAATATTTGCTTCTTAGAACTAGGGATTACCCAGGGAGGAAGAAAAACTTAGTAGGAAAAAGGCCATTAAGAGAGGTGAAATCCCAATCTGAGCTGAGGCTGCTGAAGGTCGTGGCCTGGCATTAAGCTCTTACAAGTGATCTTGTAATTTACAGGTTTCTGATGTTTTCACTTGCTTTTCTACTGTCCTTCGAGTGCCAATTTCCCCAACTGACTGAACCTTTGGGTCTCTTTATGCCAAACCGTGAACCAACAATTTGAACCTAAACCAAGATCTTACACATGTTTAGTAAAGAACTAGAATAAATAATTTCTCTTGCTTGTTCTCAAAGGAGTTTCCTTTTTTTTTTTTTTTGAGACAGCCTCAAGCTGTCCCCCTGGGTAGAGTGCTGTGGCATCACAGCTTACAGCAACCTCCAACTCCTGGGCTCAAGTGAGTCTCCTGCCTCTGCCTCCCAAGTTGCTGGGACCACAGGCGCCCGCCACAACGCCTAGCTATTTTTTTTTTCCGGTTGCAGCCATCATTGTTGTTTGGCGGGCCTGGGCTGGATTTGAACCTGCCACCTTAGGTGTATGT
Organism: Galago senegalensis; assembly: GCA_963575145.1. Taxonomy (NCBI): domain Eukaryota; kingdom Metazoa; phylum Chordata; class Mammalia; order Primates; family Galagidae; genus Galago; species Galago senegalensis. The sequence continues at coordinate 4,005 of CAUYTI010021221.1, forward strand.
GGCTGGCGCTGAGCCATCAAAGGAGTTTCCTAAACTATCTGAAAACTGATTATTGGTTGCAAAAGGGGAAATTTAGAATATAAATGACCATACTGCCAAAAACAACATTGAAAGCTACAGTGTTATGAAAGCTATAGCCCAATTATAGCCCAAGAATATGGGGAAAGGAGAGAGGGAGGGGGAGGGGAGAGGAGGAAAGATGGGTGGAGGGAGGGTGATTGGTGGGACCATGCCTATGGATCATCTTACAAGGGTACATGTGAATCTTTCTAAATGTAGAATATAAATATCTTTTTTTTTTTTTTTTTGAGACGGAGCCCCAAGCTCTCACCCTGGGTAGAACGCAATGGCATCACAGCTCACAGCAATCTCCAACCCCTGGCCTCAAGCGAGTCTCCTGTCTCTACCTCCCAAGCAGCTGGGACCACAGGTGCCCACCACAACACCTGGCCATTTCCTGGCCGCAGCCGTCATTGTTTGGCGGGCCTGGGCTGGATTCGAACCCGCCAGCTCAGGTGTATGTGGCTGGCTCCCAAGCTGCTTGAGCCACAGGTGCAGAGCGGTCTTTTTTTTTTTTTTTTGAGACAGAGCCTCAAGTTGTTCCCCTGGGTAGAGTGCCATGCCATAGCATCACAGCTCACAGCAACCTCCAAGTCCTGGGCTCAAGCGAGTCTCCTGCCTCTGCCTCCCAAGTAGCTGGGATCACAGGCACCCACCACAACGCCTGGCTATTTTTTTTTTTTTGGTTGCAGCCGTCATAGTTGTTTGGCAGGCCCGGGCTGGATTCGAACCCGCCACCTTAAGTGTATGTGGCTGGCGCCTTAGCTGCTTGAGCCACAGGCGCTGAGCCACCATTTTTTTGTTTGTTTGTTTTTTGAGACGGAGCTTCAAGCTATCTCCCTGGGACCAGTGCCATGGCCTCACAGCTCACAGCAACCTCCAACTCCTGGGCTCAAGCGAGTCACCTGCCTCAGCCTCCCAAGTAGCTGGGACTACAGGCGCCTGCTACAGCGCCGGCCATTTTTTGGTTGCAGCCATCATTGTTGTTTGGCGGGCTGGGCTGGGGATTCGAACCTGCCACCTTAGGTGTATGTGGCTGGCGCCTTAGCCAATTGAGCCACAGGCGCCGAGCCCATTATTGTTTTTTTAAGTTTTTTTTTTTTTTCTACTTCTTCCTCCTGTAGTGATTCTCTTGCCCACCATGTAGCTGGGATCACAATGTCTGGCTCTTTTGTTGTTGTTGTTGTTGCAGAGACAGGGTCTCACTCTGCCTCAGGCAGGTCTTCAGCTGGTCTTGAACTTGGCTGAGCTCAGGTGATCCACTCACCTTGGCCTCCCACAGGGCTAGGACAACAGGCATGTGCCACCACGCTCAGCCTAGTGACTCCCTTTTTTTTTTTTTTTTTTGAGACAGAGCCTCAAGCTGTCCCCCTGGGTAGAGTACCATAGCATCACAGCTCACAGCAACCTCCAACTCCTGGGCTCAAGCGAGTCTCTTGCCTCTGCGTCCCAAGTAGCTGGGACCACAGGCGGCCGCCACAACGCCTGGCTATTTTTTGGTTGCCGCCATCATTGTTGTTTGGCGGGCCCGGACTCGATTTGAGCTCGCCACCTTAGGTGTATGTGGCTGGCACCTTAGCCACTTGAGCCACAGGCGCTGAGCCTAGTGACTCCTTTTTAAAGAACAGAATGTGGCACATGGCAGAACTGACACTCTGGGGCTAGACTGTAAAGGCAATACAGCAACTATATCTGGCTCCTCTTCTCTCTGAACACTGGCCCTTGGAATCCAGCCAAGATATTGTGAGGAAACTCAGGCCACATGGAGAGGCCATGCATAAATCTCCATGTGTAAGAAAGAGTTCCAGCAACAGCTCTAGTGCTCCCAGCTAACAGACACCATCAGCAACCAAACATGTTAAGTGAGCCTTCAGGTGATCCTAGCCTCCATCATCTGAGCTGCCCCAGCTGATGCTGTCTCAGCTGGATCTGGCCTAATTTGCAGAGTTGGGAGCATAATAGATGTTTGAAGCCATAGCGTTTTGGGATGGTTTTGTTACATAGCAATAGATGACCTGAACAATGTTTATTTTATTTTATTTTATTTTATTTTTAGACGGAGCCTCAAGCTATCCCCCTGGGTAGAGTGCCATGGCATCACGCTCACAGCAATCTCCAACTCCTGGGCTCAAGCGAGTCTCCTGCCTCAGCCTCCCAAGTAGCTGGGACTACAGGCGCCCATCACAACGCCCGGCCATTTTTTGGTTGTATTGTTGTTTGGCAGGCCCAGGCTAGGGATTCGAACCCGCCAAAATTAGGTCTATGTGGCTGGCGCCTTAGCTGCTTGAGCCACAGGCGCCAAGCCGAACAATGTTTTTAAAATTATCTCTAATTCTCTATACAAGCCTGAGAAGTAGATACTACTGCTATCCCCTTATGAAAGACGAGAACACAAATCCAGAGTTCCAGAGGGGTGAAATGACTGCCTCAGATTTCACACAAATTGGCACAGCCAGGATTTACTAGCTCCAAAGAATAGGCCTTCACTACTCCAGGGAAGTCTCCAAGACATTGAAGAGATCCACTTCCCCATCACTTCCGGAAGAAGCCTGATTTTTAAAATAAAAAGACCTGCTCCAAAGAATAGGCCTTCACTACTCCAGGGAAGTCTCCAAGACATTGAAGAGATCCACTTCCCCATCACTTTCGGAAGAAGCCTGATTTTTAAAATAAAAAGACCATCGTTGATTACCTACAATGTGTCTCCGCATTGCCTTTATTTATTTTTGAGACAAAGTATCGCTGTGTTGCCCAGGCACTTGTCACTAACGCTTAGCTAATTTTTCTAATTTTAGTAGAGATGGGATCTCGCTTTTGCTCAAGCTGGTCTCCAACTCCTGAGCTAAAGGGGATCTTCCTGCTTTAGCCTCCCAGACTGCTAGTATTACAGGTGTGAGCCACTGCACCCACCCTCTGCATAGGCTTTAAAAAACAAAAAAACTCAGAAGCTTTATGGAGGTTATAAGGTTTTTGCCCACCTTACCCTATTTAATTTTGATAATTGCCTTGTGAGTGGATTATCTTCTCAACTTTACAGATCAGAAAACGAAGGCTTGGTGCAAGACTAAGGATAAAGTGCCTAGCTCTACACCTTATAGGAGGTGGCAGTGATGAGATGTAAACTGAAGCCCCACTTGTAAATGTTTCCCACTACTTCTTGCCTGCAGAAAAAGAGTAATTTGAAAGAAACACATTTTATTCAATACTACAGACAGAAAAAGGTAGCATTCTTCCATTGCTAAGAGTCACACAAGGGGAGCTTAGTGGTCACTCACGGTCCAGCCCCCTAATTTCGCAAGTGAAGAAGTTCAAATTAGGCCTCTTGAAAGAAATGTAGTCTTCGCTGCCCTTTTATGAGAAAAACTACGTTCCTCTTACGCCCATGTTTCATGTCACATCAATTCCAGGTGGTCTCACAGAGCAAAAAGTGGGGCTATGATATTCCTGTGAAAAAGGCTCACAAATGACCTCTTCCGTATGGCAGTTACTGCATTGGTCACGTATGTGCATTTCTCTGCCCCCAGCCAGCCCAGGAGCCTGACGTTTGCCATCTTATATTTCCCAAGTACACTCGCACTTCCCGTTCCCATGCAGACTGAAAACAGGTTGTAGGCGGGGAGAATTTCTCAAATGCCTTTATTCTCTACCAAAAGGCAGCCGTGGCAGGTTTATTTAATAACGCAGCAACCAGTCATCTGGTTTGATCCTTATCATTTTGTGAGACCATTTTAGAAAGAACGAAAACTCAAGAGAAGTCAGAGCAGGCTCGAAATTCGCAAATTCTCCTAACCCAGATTCCTACTTCCGAAGCCCAAGGCTTCTCCCCCGGCGCGAACTGTACTAAAGCGGCGGTGGCTGCACCAGGGCTCCGACCCAGGACCACCTCGCCACGACCTCCTCCCAGTGGCGTGGCGTGGCGCGGATCTCTGCCACAAGCACCGCCTGCTTCCCTCCCACTCCAGCGCAGCGCGCGTGGGAAAGCGGCGCCCTCCCCCGGGCTGCCCACGGCGACCGCCTGCGTGCACAGGAACGAGTTTCCACCGCCCCTGTCGCGGCCTCCTCCTCGCCGCCACCGTCTCCTCCCTGTCACCGCCTCCCCGCTGCTGAGCCCGCGCAGGGGCTGGCGTCCCGGGACCGCGCAGCGATGTTTCTCCTTTCTGCCCGGCATCACTGCAGCCACCTCACATCCGGGCGCGCGGCGGCGGAGGCGGTGCTGGGGCCCGGGTGCGTGGAGGGAGTTATTAAGGGGGAGGGGGCCAAGGAGGAGGGGCGAGGGCTGGGCCGCAGTTACGGCGGCTGAAGAGAGTCAGCCCGGGCCGGTGGGAGGGGGGCGAGAGCGAAGGCCGCGCGGAGCAGCGCTGGGACCCGCGCGGGCGGCGGGGGCGAAAGGTTCCCCGAGCGGCGGAGACTCTTGAGTAGGAGCCGGCGGTGGCGGGGTTCGGGGGCGCTGCGCGCCAGTGCCCGCAGGGGAAGAAGGGGCGCGGGCGCACTTCTCCTGGGGTCGCGTGCGTGAACGCGGGCGCCGGGGCGCGCGCGAGGCCCGCAGGGCAGCCGGCGGGCAGCAGGCGGGCTGGCGGGGCCCGAGCCGCCGGGCCGGGGCGGACGGCGGCCGGCCTGCGCCAGCTCCAGCTCGAAGCTCCCAGGTCGGGAGATTTGGCCTCTTTGCGCTCTCCAGCCGGCTTCCCTTCGGTGAGTATCGTCCTCACCTTTCCTCCGGAGGAGGCCGCTCGGCCAGGGCCTGCGCGAGGGGCTGGGGGTTGAGGTCGTGGCCCGGGGAAGCGGAGTTTCTGAGCTGAAGCCGGCACTCTCCTTTTCCTTGCTACGGGTTCCCCTGATATGGCCACAGGTGCGGCCGGCCGGACTAGGGGCGCAGGGCTCGGTCCCCAGTCCTTCACCCCAGAATAATAAGGGGCAGCTGGCGCCGTCCATTCTCAAGTGACAGGCACTTTACAACAGCCTGACTTCGCAGATCCCCAAACCCAACCAGTCTTACTCGCCCTCCCTCCAGGAAACTTCCCCACGAACGGTCCTTACGGATAGTAGTGACTAATCGTGGTTTCTTTTCGTATTAAAGCTGCTTAAAGGTTGTATCTTCCTTCCACTTCTGCTTTTACCCTATGTTTAGAATACAAGGAGAAATAATTAAGTACTCCTTGTTCTATATACAAGTTGATTCTGATATATAGCATAATTTTTCTATCGGGGGCCTGTTTTTTAAAACTAGCTATTTTGCGAGAAAAGTTTCAGTTTCCTAAGAAACGGACAAGACTGCAGAAAACTCAGTAACAATTTTGTGCTGATTTATCTTCCAGGTGCAAAGAATTGTAGATCAAGGAGCCATGGATAGGAGAAGCGTGGGTGAAACAGAAAATGGAGATGCTTTTCTTGACCTGAAGAGGCTGCCGGCTTCCAAATGCCCCCATCGCTATACAAAAGTAGGCTTTGTTACTAATGAAATAGTGTTTCTTTATAGGGAGGGAGGTTAGTAACATTGTGTAGGTATTTTACTGATATTACTCTAAAGTGGCAGTCATTTTAAGTCACAGTATTAAATATTAACTAAATTTAGTAAAGTATTATTTTGAACATTTTTTTCTGGAAGTATAAATATTAATTTGCATCTAAGAAGCTTTTCCAGGTGACAGGGATATCAGCTCAGAACCTATATAACTGTTGATCAGTGTACTTTGGTATATAAATTCTGTAACAGCTGCATAACTGGTAGGTTATTGATTTAGATACTATAGGGTGAGGATTCTGCCTCTAAAATGCCTCACGAAATTGGTGTCTTCTGTATTGATGTTTCCTTGAAAGGTTAACTCCATAGTAATGCTCTCTAGTGTGGTTGGCCAGGATAACTGGATTTTTTAAACTGTTTTTTACTTTCTGTTACGAATTGGATATGGACTTAAAAAACGCAAGCCTTCAGCAATATTTTCTCTAATTAAAACTATATGGTGATTTTTTAAAACTCATAAAGATATCTAACTGGGGGCTCGGCGCCTATAGCTCAACTGGCTAAGGCGCCAGCCACGTACACCTAAGGTGGCGGGTTGGAATCCCCAGCCTGGACCCACCAAACAACAATGACGGCTGCAACCAAAAAATAGCCGGGCGTTGTGGTGGGCACCTGTGGTCCCAGCTACTTGGGAGGCGGAGGCAAGAGACTCGCTTGAGCCCAGGAGTTGGAGGTTGCTGTGAGCTGTAATGCCACGGCACCCTACCCAGGGGTACGGCTTGAGGCTCTGTCTCAAAAAAAAAAAAAAAAGAAATGTTGGGAGAATTTCAGTGAACCCTAAAGATTAAAAACATTTATTTCGGCCCAGCACCTGTGGCTCAAGTGGCTAAGGCGCCAGCCACATACACCTAAGGTGACGGGTTCGAATCCAGCCCAGCCCGCCAAACAACAATGATGGCTGCAACCGGAAAAAAAAAAAAATAGCCAGGCGTTGTCGCGGGCGCCTGTGGTCCCAGCAACTTGGGAGGCGGAGGCAGGAGACTCGCTTGAGCCCAGGAGTTGGAGGTTGCTGTGAGCTATGCCACGGCAATCTACCCAGGGGGACAGCTTGAGGCTCTGTCTCTAAAAAAAAAAAAATTATTTCTAAGCTTGAATTCAATTATACAAAGACAAAAGTATAGTTTCATTAGTTGAAGAACGAGGAATCAGAAAGTTAGCACTCTGAACTTAGGTTCAACAATGAGTTCACTTTTAATAGTGGCAAAGATATACGGTACTTGTTTCTATGGGTATATAAACAATGCCTACCTTTACATTAATTATAGACTTCCCCAAGAAACCACTCTCAACTAGCTACTTGGGTTCTAAGGCAATCTGATGTTCAGTTGCATCTATTTTTTAAACCTGCCATTTATTGAGTGCTTACTGTGTGCCAGATACTGTTGGGTACCTTACATGGTTTACATTCATAACACTCAAGAAACTAGTTTACAAACCCAAAACTTTCACAGCTGACAAGGAATTTATTGTGTTTTCAATTTACAGAAAAGGAAAACGAACAGTACATCAAGTTTCCACAAAAAGTGAGGGTTAACGCTACACCAACAAAATCACAAGAATTATATACAGAATATACGTACTATAATCTGCTTCATTAAAAGAATCAAATCAATTAATATTTTTGCCAGAACTGAGAATACAGAAAACAGTAAGGAACAACAGCACTGAGTACAGTATATCCTCAAGAGAGTATAAATCCACTATAATAATATCTAAGACACAAGACAAGACTTGCGATTTTCCCTAAAAACAGAAAGGAACAAAATAGCAGCTGTGAAATCACCCAGACTACTAAAAAAAGCTCGACATCTCTTAAGGAAAAAATAAAAGAAAAAAAACAAGGTGGGGTGAGGGAGACTATCTCCTAATGAGCAAAACATGCCAAAAAACAAATCTCCATAGACTAGTCATTGGTGGTAGGGTACAGTTGGAGAAACAACAGGATGACAGTCGCTATCAGGTGACCTGAACCAATCCGGCAGCAATCTGCTTCACGTGAGATCACTTTCTCTCTCAAGAGAATGCCTGCTCTTGGGGAGAATGACCCTGTTTTTGGCAAAACCCTCGCCAGGAAGAATGGCCTGGTGGGGGAATCGCAGAGGGCGAGCCTCGGTCCAGCCCCTCCACAGGTACGGCAGCCCAGCAAGCGTGGGGAAAGATTTCCAAGCCGACAGATGCGCGAACTGAAAAAGGAGGTCACGACGCTGAGGGAGCAGATTTAACCCTTGGCTCTCTGGGAACCCTGAAGACTCGGGGAGTAAGCATTGGATCCCGAGGGTTCGGGCAATTTTTTTTTTTTCTCACTGATGCAGGTGTCTCTGGCGGGAAGGCCTTCAAAGTCCTGCGAGGGCTCCCTCCACCCCTCCGATTCTGCCTGACTTCTCCAAACGGCCCAGCTCCCTCGTCATGAAGAAATCGCTCCGCGGCTGCACCCAGCACCTTCCCCGTCTGAAACCCGCAATTCTCCCTCATTTGGTTTCCTTCCAAGGCTCCTGCCCGCGGTACAAAGATTGACAGACCAAAGGGGACCGATTTTCCTTCGTCAAAAACATACCCCAAGCCTAACTTTTAAACGCTGCCCCGACGCAACCTCTTCCCCTTTCCTCTGCAGCTCCCGGCCCGCCTCTCGCTCCTCAGGCCGCGCGTTCTGGCTGGAGCCCCCGGCGCTCCTGCGTGCGCACGAGGCCCCTCCGCCGCAGAGCCCGCGCCCCCTGGCCCGGGGCCTGTGGGGGGTTGGAGACAAAGAGGATGCAGCGCCGCCGCGGCCGCCAGGACCGTCCCCTCGGGGACAGCTCCAAGCCCCCCGCCCCGGCTTGCGCGCCGCCGCCGCAGCCGCCTCGCCTCACCGGTGGCTCTGGGGCCCGGGCTCCCGCGCCCACTGCAGCAACAGCCCGACGAACAATGGCAGGACGAGGCGCCGGCGTCCGACGCTCAGGCCCTCTGCGGCTCGCAGGCTGCTGGCGGACGGACTAAACCCACCAGAGGAGGGAGGGAGGGAGCAAGTGAGCAAGCGAGCGAGCAGCCCCGGCGCGCGCCCTCCCGCCTTCCCTCCTAGAGGCGAGGCCGGCCCGGCCCGCAGCCCGCCCGCCCGCGCGCGCCCCTCCCCTCCGTTCGCCACAACATTGTAGTAAATTTCTATTGGACCGTGCGGGAGGGAAGGAGGGGGCCGGGCCCGCGGCCCGTCAGCCCATTGGTTGAGGCCAAGTTCTAGCGCCTCTTGTTTCCCCCTCCCCTAGGCCGGTAAGGAGAGGGGAGGGGAAGGAAAAAGGGGGGGAAAAGGCAAGGGTCTGGCCGCGAGCGCGCACGCGCAAGTCGAACCCGGTCTGGGTGTTCCGGGCTCCTGCAGCACCCACGTGGGGAATCAGGGCAGTTAGTGTACTAGACCAAAGTGAGGTCCCTTCCTCCCAGAGAATGGCCAGGTAAGAGGCCGAGATTTGATAATTGGAAATCACGTCGAGGCTACTGCCAGGCTACCCCAACTGATTGCCCCTAATGTATCTAGTGACCTAAGGTAAGTCATTCAGCATCTCTGGGCCTCAGTTTCCCCATACACTAGCTTGACAGTGTCTAGCGCCCTTCCAATCCTGACATTTGATGTGATTTTACCTCTCCTGCCAGCCGTGTGAGGCCTGAAATGGAAGCTAAGTGTTGGAGCCATGCCAAGATTTCACCTGTCTTCTTCGTTTAGAAGTCTCCTAATTCCACTTTGGCACTCTCACAATCATAAAGACCTAGCTTCCAAGGTTTGGTCTCACAATTTCCTAGTGTACATTTACTTTCCTCCTTAAGTATCAGCCCCTTGACCCTTATTGCTCCCTGCTAGGTTGGTGTCTGCAGCCCCACAGAGCAGAGAGAAGGCTGTAGGGGCTGTAAAGTGAGATAAGATCCGGTATTTTATTTTAGAGATGAGGAAACTGAAGCAGAGAGGCTTAGAATTGCCTGGCAATCTGACATCAGAGCCGATATATGTATGCCAGGTAGATATCTATGACATCTTAATCACACCCACCACACAATCTCAGTACAGCTTCTAGAAACAGACTGCTTAGGTAGATTTTTGTTGTTTGTTTTTGAGATAGGGTCTTGCTCTGCCTTTTACCAAGCTGGAGTGCAGTGGTTATCATCATAGCTCACAGCAGCCTTGAACTCCTGCCTCAGTCTCCTGAATAACTGGTACTACAGGCACACACCATGACACCCAGCTAATTTATTTATTTATTTATTAAGACAGAGTCTCACTTTGTCACTTTCCATAGAGTGCCATAGCGTCACAGCTCACAGCAACCTCAAACTCTTGGGCTCAAGCAATTCTCTTGCCTCAGTCTCATGAGCAGCTAGGATTATAGGCACCCACCACAACACCCAGCTATTTTTAGAGATAGAGTCTTGCTCTAGCTCAGGCTGGTCTCCAACTGGTAAGCTCAGGCAATCCACCAGTCTTGGCCTCCCAGAGTGCTAGGATTACAGGCGTGAGCCACCATGTCCGGCCCCAGTTAATTTATTTTTAATTTTTTGTAGAAAGGGGGTTTGGCTATTGCCCAGGTTGGTCTTGGACTCCTGGCTTTAAGCAGTCCTCCCACCTCAGCCCCCCAAAGTGCTAGGATTACAAGCATGAGCCAGCACTCTAGGCTCAATTCTTAGTCTGTAGTCCTCCCTAATTATTTGGCCCCCTCTATGCCTCAGTTTTCAACCCTATAAAAGGGGACAATAATAGTGTCTTTGACTGCTCCAGGGGCTAACAGGCAGCTACCTCATAGAGTTACCATAAGAATTAAACAAGTTGGCTCTGCACCTGTGGCTCAATCAGCTAAGGCGCCAGCCACATACACCTAAGGTGGCAGGTTCAAATCCCCAGCCTGGGCCCACCAAGCAACAATGATGGCTGCAACCAAAAAATAGCCGGGCATTGTGGCGCCTGTAGTCCCAGCTACTTGGGAGGCTGAGGCAGGAGACTTGTTTGAGCCCAGGAGTTGGAGGTTGCTGTAAGCTGTGATGCCATGGTACTCTACCCAGGGGGATAGCTTGAGGCTCTGTCTCAAAAAAAAAAAAAAAAAAAAGAATTAAACAAGTTAAGGCTGGGTGCAGTGGTTCACACCTGTAATCCTAGCAGGCTAGGAGGCTGAGGTAGGAGGACTGCCTGAGCTCAGAAATTTGAGACCAGCCTGACAAGAGTGAGACCCTATCTTTACTAAAAATAGAAAACTTAGCCAGGCATGGTGGCTTATGCCTGTAGTCCCAGATGCTTAGGAGGCTGAGGCAGGAGGATCACTGGAGTCCAGGACTTGGAGGTTACAGTGAGCCCAGGCAACAGAGTAAGGATCTGTTTTAAAGAGAAAAAAATAGTTAAAATATGTAAAGGGCTGAGAGTAATGCCTACCCCATTGTAAGATCTATATAAGTGTTAGCTATACTACTATTTGGAGACTAAAATATGGACTGAGAAGGGTGGAGCTGACTGATATAATAATGTATTTGGGTTCTGTTTGTTTGCTTGTTTTTTTTGAGACAGAACCTCAAGCTGTTGCCTGGTTAGAGTGCCATGGCATCACAGCTCAGAGCAACCTCAAACTCTTGGGCTTAAGTGATTCTCCTGCCTCCACTTCCCAAGTAGCTGGGACTATAGGCACCCACCACAACACTCGGCTATTTTTTGGTTGGCAGGCCCGGGCTGGATTTGAACCTGCCAGCTCAGGTGTATATGCCTGGCGCCTTAGCTGCTTGAGCCACAGGCGCCGAGCCTAATATATTTGTTAAAAATATAATCGTTGGCTTGGTGTCTATAGCTCAGTGGTTAATGGTGCCAACCACATACACCAGGGCAAGTTCGAACCCACCTGAGCCTGCTAAACAACAATGACAACAACAATAAAAATAGACAGGCTTGGTGGCAGGTGCCTGTGGTCCCACCTACTTGGGAGGCTGAGGCAAGAGAATCACTTAAGCCCAAGAGTTTGAGGTTACTGTGAACTGTGACACCACAGCACTCTGTCTAGGACTACAGCTTGAGACTGTCTCAAAAAAAATAAAAATAAATTATTGGGGCCCCAC
>CAUYTI010021223.1:0-22410 GCA_963575145.1 Galago senegalensis
GCATCGTGGGGCACAGCTCTCACTCAGCCTCCTGGGGACAGGGGCAGGGCATCGTGGGGCACAGCTCTCACTCAGCCTCCTGGGGACAGGGGCAGGGCATCGTGGGGCACAGCTCTCACTCGGCCTCCTGGCAGTGGGTCAGTGGGCAGCTCTCAGGATCCAGAGGACACGGGCTCAGCTCCATTTATTTTCCAGTTGATGAGGGCCTGTGCCAGCAGCCCAGCAGGAAGCAGAGGAGGCGTCCCTGAGAGCTGATGAGTCTAGGCGTGGAAAACCTGGCTGCTTTTTAATGAGCCCAACCAGGCCAGAAACAACTAAATAAAATGATGAGAAAGAAAAATTGGCATTGCTTCCAGATGCTAATTTACATGGCACAGTTGCCTCTTTAACTTGATTATTTGCTTTAGAGACTAGGGTAATCTACCATGCTGCCAAATCAATGGCAGGAGCAATCTTTCTCTGTCTCATACACACACACAAGCAACCCCAATATTCTACCAGCCGCGGCCATCCAAGGAAACAGCAAGCCAACGTGCTTCAAGAAAACAGCTTCCTCCTTGTGCTCAGCTAAGTTTCAGAAAATAAACAGGAGGCAGGGTGAGGAGGGGAAATTCCGAGGCTGCTAAGACATGAGGGGCTGGTCCTGTTCTGACCAGACTCTCTCCCTGCTCAAAGTGAAAGTAGTTCTCTCATTCTGACATGATTTGGGGGTTATCACTTGCTGTAATCTGTTTTCTCACTCTTTGGCATAAATGGATTCATCTGCTCTCTCTTGGCTTTACACTATTGCTTTTTTCCATCAGCACAGGTATTCCAGCATGTATTCACACTGCTTTCCCACCAGACCTTTCTTTTTCTTCCGAGAAACACACATGGGGCCCAGAAGCCCCCATGGAGCACCCACACCAGGAGCACCCACGCCAGGGGTACCACATGTCCTCCTCATTAAGGGGGCAGGATGCGCCCTACGAAGTAAGAAGGCCATGGCCTGCTCTGATCTCCTTGTAAAGATGCTAAGGATGGGTCCCCTGCCAAGTCAAGTAATGACATTGCTAGTGGGAGAGCCCTCTGTAAGGAAAAGCTTAATCTGTGTTCCAGACCACCTGGGATTGCTTCTGGTAAACAAACTTGAAATCTGTGACATCCAGGGTACACTCCCTGTCACAGTCACAGGGAGCTATAATCAGCCCAGCACAAAATGGACAGATTTCAAGACTAAAAATACTGTCTTCCGTAAGAGTTGTTTGACCTTCCTGCATTGCTTTGACACCTCACATGTTCCCCCAGGGCTTGGGAAAGGTCCTGCCACCTGCGTGGATGATCCCGCTCGGGTCCCTGCTCAGCCTGCACCTCTCGATTACTTGTCTCCTTGGAATCATTAGTAAAGCTTGTCACTGGGAAGTTCACTGACTCACACAGGTCTGAGCTGACAGGCCCCACCACCCCCACCGGTTAGGAGTGTGGTGAAGGGGAAGGGAGGACTGAGCTCATGTCAAAGCAGATCTCACTTGGGAGGTGAACTTCCTGCCTTCTTAGGAGTGTCTGTAACTGTAGACAGGTGCCCTGCCTGAGTCCCCTGTGAGATCCGAATGCACAAGGGTCTGGGTTCTGGTCCTCAAAGAAGAGGTCATCTAGATAGGCATTAAGAGGATGAAGGGAAGGAATTTAGAACCAAGTGGTGATGTTATTCCAACTGGACAGATTGCGCTCAAATTTAGAAATAGAGTTTTCAGTATAAATTGCTCTTTGAATCTCCTTAAAGAATGCAGCCAAGTGCACAGCCTGCAATGTCAGAACAGGAAGGCTACGCCAAACATTGCCAGATCTTGCCAGACACGTGGAGTATTAGCATCAAAGTAGTTTATCAAGAGAGGCAACTGAGCCAAGTGGAAATGCTGACGTTTCCTGCCCTCGCCCCACCTACCTCCAACCCTGCCTTTTAACCATCCCACCATCAGGTCTATAGAGTCCTTTGTCCTCAGACTCCCGGTCATTTTGTTTCTACTCATTTCCTCTTGTTTTGTTTTAATTCCCTCGGAGCTCATCCTTGGTAAGATACTTGCTTTATAAGAAAAAAACAAAGTTCACAAGGCACTTTGTCATAACAGAAGGAGCAATGGCTTTACTTTATCCTCTTTGGAGTATCCTGCAGGACAACGTGAATGCATCAGCAAGCAGCATGTCGCCTGGTTAAATTCAGAATCGGATGCTCGTGTGTTGGCGCTACTCACGGAAAGTTATCCATGGAGCTGTCAGTTCCCTCCCAGGACTAGGTGAAGTCATCTAGCTCATGAACCAGACAAACTGAGCCATGTGTGTCTTTAGATGGCAATTACATTGTTTGAAAACCACTTCTTCCCTCCAGCAGCTGAGGCAGACTCAGGGCTGGGGCCGCTGATTAGAGAACAGACTTTTTGCTGAGCTATAATGGATACTCCCTCAGATTTTAGAAGCAGAATGAAAATGAGTCATCAAAGAGCAACCAACTGTGCCCTGCGTTCCAGATGTCCCCCTGGGCAGGAGGTGCTTAATTCTACACCAGAGGCAAGGTGTAAATCAATAACATACTTCCCTAAATCTCAGGTACAGAACATAAAATATAAAATGTCTGCAGCAGAATAGGTGAGCTTGGAGGTTAATAAACATGGTAAGATTCTTATCTTTCTTCCCCCAATTTGTTTTTACATAACAGATTTATATGGCGTTTACTCTAGGCCATGCACTGTTATAAGCACCCTGTGAAGATTGCTTCATTCCATTACCATCACAGCCACGTGAAGTAGACAGGCACCGTTACTATCTTCACCCCCACTTAGCAGATGAGCAGACCTAGGTGTACAGAGTGTCAATAACTTGCCTACCCAGAATCTAGTCTGCTCCAGAACCCCTCTCTTATCCATTATGCTGTTGTGCCTTATTTAATATTTTAATTACAAAATTGAAAAGCATTTAATTCTTTCTCTATCTTGAAATCTTCCTATCTAAAAAGGGCAAATGCAGGGGAACCCCGGCGTGCGAGGTGGGAGCTCTCCAGCACAAACTGGCCACTGCTGCTTTGACTCCAACATCTTGCTGAGGGAGGTGCCCTCTTGTCCCTGCTCTGACTCCATCAGTGGGGGCTGAGTAGCGGGTCCCACCTGTCTCCTTGTTCCTCATTCAGTCTCAGGCTCCCAGATTATTGTTGCCCATTGGTTACCAAATAATCCTCCCAAGATCATTTATTTATTCACCCATTCCATAAATCCCTTCCATGGGCCAAGCCCATAGTTGGCATGAAGAATATTATTTAGGTGAGTAAAAATGTAATAAAGATAGGATTGGAAATACAATAAAAATGGAACTGAAACCCTGACATCATTGTTAATCAAGAATATCTCAGACCAAAGAATAGTGATTCATCCTTCAATTACTGAGCAGCAGTGCTAGACACTCTGATGGGACAAATCAAAACAAACAGTACCAACTGCCTTATGTTCTGGCTCTATACTGAATTCTGCAGATATGTCAGTAAACCGGATAAACTCAACACCTGCTTCACAGAGCACATGAGCGTTGAAGAAGGCTGCCAGTAAAAAGTAATTACAAGTGCAGCTGTAAATTACTTAATTGAATTTCTAGGTTGGCTTTGTCAAATGCTGAATTTCCCTGATGCAGCAGTCACCTTCTCAGGGACCCTTATCAAGTCCGACAGTTCTTTATCTGAGAGCTTTTCTGACACACACACGGAGTACTGCATAACTGTAATTTCTGGTGTTGCTGCTGCCGGGTGGCAGAGAGAGATGTAGCAGGTGCATGGCAGTGTGTCCTGGTGGGCACACGTGCAGTGGGGCACATAGGTTCATGTCAGGGAAGGATTGTCTCCTCCAAAGGTCCTACAGAGATACAAAGTGATCCAAACCCAGAACAGATGATGGGTAGAGGCAAACTCTCCCTTAAAAATCTACTGATAAATATTTAGTACATAAACTCTGTAACTGGAGCAGATGAAGAAAAAAACAGTCTCACTTCCAGAATCTCCTTCTACTTATCTTCCCAGAGAACCCTCCTCACTGTAGAGACCAGGCAAGTGATATGTGGGAAATGGTTTTGGAAACCTCTCTAACTGTGGGATCTCTGCCATGTCCTCTTATGCCATCCTACGCCATCTGCTCTTATCTCTGCCCTACTGGAATAGAGGTTTGGGATCCCTTTCGTTTTTGACAGGTGTCAGATATTAATTATCTTTTAATCCTTAGAAACCAATATGGTGGCCCACAGCTAGCCTCGTACCCAGCCCCAAGTTACACAGACTACATAAAAAATGAGGTATATATAACATAGTTGGGAATAAGAAAATCAAGACACTCATTCTGGGCTTATATATTTCAAACACTTTAAGGAAATAGGATGATTTCCATTTAAACATAGTCTCAGCTGAGTGTGGTGGCTCCCACCTATAATCCCAGCACTTGGAGAGACCAAGACAGGAGGATCGATTAAGGTCAGAAGTTCAAGACCAGACTCAGCAAAGCAAGACCCCATCTCTACTAAAAATAGAAAAAGTTAGCCAGGCATGGTGGTGGGTGCCTATAGTCCCAGTTACTTGGGAGGCTCAGGCAAGAGGATCACTTGAGCCCAAGAGATTGAGGTTACTGTGAGCTGTGATGATGCCACTTCACTTTCCCTGGGGCAACAAAGTGAAACCAAAGAAACATACAACATAATCTGTCGCACTATGTCTGTATCTTCAAGGACAGAATCCAAGGCAGACTCTGGAGTGTACTGAATAGATCCCAAACCCATCAGACTACGTTCAGTTTCAAAAGACACATGATGGCCTTGCTGTCAATACAGCTGCACAGCAGGGGACATATAAATACAGGAGCCAAGCGTGCTTTGCAAGTGAAATCCACTAGTTGTGCTTTATACTTGAAGATGATAATTTGGGTTTTTATTTCCTGATTACATGTGTATTTAAAACTTCTAAACCTAATGTCCTACTCATTTATTTTAGCATTTTGGTTCATTTCCTTATGAAGGAAATGCCCACAAAAGCTTCTGCCCCCCTGGCTCAGCACCCATAGCTCAGTGGTTAGGTTGCTGGCCACATGCACCAGGGTTGGTGGTTTCAAATCCAGGAGCTGCTAAACAAACAAACAACAACAACAGCAAAAAATAGCCAGGCATTCTGGCAGGCACTTATTGTCCCGGCTACAAGGGAAGCTGAGGCAAGAAAATCTCTTGAGCCCAAGAGTTTGAGGTTGCTGTGAGCTGTGACAGACACCACAGCACTCTACCAAGGGTGACATAATAAGACTCTGTCTCAAAAAAAAAAAAAAGCTGCTACCCTGACCTCACCAGCACTAACCTACACATCTCCAATCATAAAATAGACAGACATACAGGGTTTTCACGAAAGACTGGGTTTTGGACCTGGGCCTTTTCCATATCAGAAAAAATACATTTTAATTCATGCTTCATCAAACATTTTAGTCATCGACTTAGCACCCATAGCACAGTGGTTACAGTGCCAGCCACATTCACTGAGTCAGACGGGTTCAAAACTGGCCTGAGCCAGCTAAACATCAATGACAACTGCAACAACAACAACAACAAAAATAGCTGGGTGTTGTGGCAGGCACCTGTAGTCCCAGCTACTTGGGAGGCTGAGGCAAGAGAATCACTTCAGACCAAGAGCTTGAGGTTGCTGTGAGCTGTGACACCAGAGCACTCTACTGAGGGTGATATAGTGAGACTCTGTCTCAAAAAAAATTTTTTTTCAGTCATCAAACTCAATCTCAGTTTTTTATTTTATATCTAAATACTTGAGTCCCTATGGAATAATTTATCATCACTGGGAAATTGAGCCAACCAGAAATACCTATCCCTGTTTCAGTCTGGTTCTGTGTTGAGAACACATAAGAGACATGGAAGGAGACCCCCCATTAGAGGAGTCAGGCCAAGCAGGTCAGCCATCACTGTCGGACCACGTTACATGCTGAGCCTCCAGAGTGAAGAGAGGCTTTCTAGGAAGAAAAGATTTAACTTCTACTAACCCTTTGTTTCCTTACCTGTAAAAGAGAATAATGACATGCCCTAGTAAGTTTTAAATTATGAATAACATCAAAATTTGTAGTACACACAGTACCTGGCACATGACAGGTTCTCAATATGTTGTGTTTACGTGTATCATGGTTCTATGTGCCGATCAGTATTTTCTTCTCCTTACTGCTATTTCCTCGGTCTTGACTACCCTTGCCCTTCCCTCCCCGACAGGGAAATCTCCTCCTGGTCCTTACACATCAGTGTTGACTCCCCTGAGAGAACTTTATGACTCTTTCCACCTCTCTAGGCCCTTGAATGTCTTCCCTTAAATCCTGGGCTCTTCTCTGTCATCCCTTATTATATCGCATTGTGATGTCTACTTACTTTCCTATCTCTCCTATTTTGGTATAAGCTCCTTGAGAAAGAGAGACTATCTTCATCTGCATTATCTTAGTATCTTTCCTTCTAGCACTGTGTCTGCATTTAGAAAGGAAATAAAAGAGTTCCTAAAATACTTTAAGTCAGTTGAAAGTAAAAGAAACTATAGGTATTAATGATATTGATTAAGAATGCAGAGGGAATTCTACTTCTGGGTATATTTCCAAAGGAATTGAAATTAGGCTGCCAAAAGAGACACCTGTGGACCCATGTGCATTTGTAGTGTTATTCAAAATAGCCAAGATATGAGCTATGGTTTGAATGTGTGTATCCTCCCCAAAATTCATACATTGAAACTTACTTGCCAATGTGATAGAGGTATGAGATAGGGCCTTAAGAGAGACTGAGTCATGGGAGTAATGACTTTATAATAAGGTGCAAGAGAACTGCCTGTCTCTCTTTTACCTTTCTATCCCTTCTTCCATGAGAGGGCACGGTATCTGTTCCCTCGAGGATGCAGAAACAAGGCACGATCTTGGAAGCAGATAGCAGCCCTCACCAGGCATTAACTGTCAGTGCATTGACCTTGGTCTTTCCATCCTCCAAATTTGTTTTTAAAAAGTTTCCATTTCCTATAAATTACCTAGCTTGTGGTATGTTGTTATAGAAGCACACATGTACTAAGACAACATGGATGCAACCTAAATGTTCACTAATAGCTGAATGAATAAAGAAAATGTGGGTTACACATACAATGGAATATTATTAAGTTTTATAAAAGAAAGAAATTCAACTATTTGCAACAATATGGATGAACCTTGAGGATGTTACACTAAGTGAAATGAGTCAGACATAGAAAGTCAAACATTATGTGGTACCACCGTATGGTGGATCTCAAACAGCCAAGCTCATAAAAGCCAGGAAAAGAATAGTGATTGTCAGGGGCTGGGAGGGACAAGAGAGACAGGGACGTATTTGTTAAAGGTGCAAAGTTTTGTTTATACAAGATGAATAAGTGCTAGAGATCCACTGTACAGCACAGCACCTATAGGTAACAAAACTGTATTGTATACTTAAAATTTTGCTAAAAGGCTAGCTCTTACTTTAAGTGTTCATGTCATATACCCACACACTCACACAATAATAAAAAGGGTAGGAGATGATGGTAAATTACTTTTGACATGATAAAGTACTTGCATAGATTGCAGTAATAATTTCATGGGTATCTGCTTATCTCTAAACTCATCATGCTGTGCATTAAATATGTATAGCATTTGTTTGCCAATCTAACTCAAAAAAATTCAGAGTGAAAATTCCTACTATGCCAAACATATTTAATTTTTTAAGTTCTGAGTTAGTCGTTATTCTTCTCAAAAAAGGAAAAGGTATGGGAGGTGGAGAAAGATGGCAGACTAGAAACATCTCCCTACTAGCCACTCACAATGAGGGAGGAGAAAGAAAACTCCAACCATCTCTAGCTGAGGGAACCTACCCGGGGACATCAATCTGGGAGCATAGTGAAGCAGTGGTAGACTACAGGCTCCAGCAGGGAGGTCTGGAGCTGAGGAGAACCAGTACAGAAGGCAAATGTTTGGGAATGGGCAGGGACCACCCATAGAGGACTGGGGACAGGAAGGGGCTATCCTGCAGTTTTTTGATTTGGGGCTAAACTCTTCACTGGAGCTGCCTTGGAAGGCTTAAGGGAGTGGGTGGACTCAAACAGCATCCAGTGGCTCGAAGTGAATACCAAGTGGGGTGGATCACCCATCAGTTTGGCCACTAGCAGTGTGCTGCCATTGTGGGAAGGCTATATGGGAGAAACAGTCCACAGGGGCCTAGTGTACATCTGGTTATGGTATAATTGCTGAGCTTGGGCATTCACCCTTGGAGTGAGCTCAGCACCCTGGGAATTGTCAAGGGACACTGTGAGATGCACCTCATAAGAAATCTGGCAATAGCTTCAGGACTCTAATCCCATGGGTACTGAATGCTGATGAAGCAACCAGGCCCTGACTGAGGGCAACTAAGTCAGGAAGACAGGACCCAACCTCTTCCTCTGCAACTAAAGAGTGGCTTCTGGCCCCAATTTTTCACAGCAAAAACAGTGTATATTCTCTGTCTCCCAACATTTCTCTCTCTCTTTTTTAGGAGCTCTCTCTCTTGATAAGGAGCTCCTGACTTGAGGGACTTGCCCAGCCTAGCCTCACAAAGTCCTAGAGTTGCTGGTGTGGCTGTAGCATCCTACTAAACAACACCACCTCCCCTGTCATTAAATTTCTCTCTTTCTGTCCTCTCTCCTATTATTCAATTCTTTTCTTTCACCCTATTCTTTTTATCCTTTTCTCTTCTTTCTTCTCATTTTTTATCCTTCTCTTCTTTTTGGCCTTATACCTAAAGACCACTTCAACACCTAAGCTCTGAGATGAGGTAATTTAAAGCAAAGGAGGCAATGAGAAGGAAAAAGTAAGGGAAGGAAGTGAACAAGGAGAAAACACACATGAGGAGGAACCAACAGAAAAATTCTGGTAACGTGAAAGCCCAGAACAGAGCAACCCCCACCAAGGGACTATGAAGCAGATAATGCAGAGGACTCCACCTACAAAGAATTAATGGAAATGACCTAAAGGATATTTAAAATATAGAAGGTAAAGGTAATAAAGGAAATTGACAAGAAAGTAGAAAAACAGAACCAAAAAATGGATAAAGGATATGAACAATATAGAAAGAATACAATGGAGCTTAAGGAATTAATCAGGAAACTTAAAGATGAAGGACAAAGTGTCAAAAACAGATTAGACCATAATCTCAGAGCTGCAGGATAAAGCTCTTAATCAAACCCATATAGTTAAAGAGGCAGAAAAGAAGAAAGAGAAAGCATAATTTTGCTCAGAGAATTATAAGACTTCACAAAATGTTCACACATACAAATTATAGGTATCCCTGAAGGGGAAGAAGAACGTCCCAAAGGAATGGAAGCCCTATTGGGGACTATCATAAACAAAAACTTCCCTAGTTTCACTAAAGATTCCTAAATACTCCTTCTAGAGCAGTGGTTCTCAACCTTCCTAATGCCGTGACCCTTTAATACAGTTCCTGTGGGTTGCAACCCACAGGTTGAGAACTACTATTCTAGAGGGATATCAAACTCTGGGTCATCTCACCACAAGAAGAGCATCACCAAGACACATTGTAATGAATCTGTCCAATGCCAAGACAAAAGAAAAAATTCTGCAAACAGCCAGGAGTAAGCATCAACTGATCTATGGGGGCAAATCCATAGGGGTGACAGCAGACTTTTCAGCTGAAACTTTTCAAGCCAGAAGAGAATGGTCATTTACTTTTAACCTTCTCAAATAAAATAATTTTTAGCCCAGAATTCCATATCCTGCTAAACTAAGCTTCAAAATTGATGGAGAATTCAAATCTTTAACTGATATGCAAACATTGAGGAAATTCAGAAGACCAGCGCTACAGAAAACACTTAGACCTGTTCTCCACACTGACCCCCACAATGGGCCAGAGTTCACAGGCAGGTGGGTGGCAACTCTTGAGTTGCAGTCCTGCAGAGAGTCTACTGTTTCTGGGGATAACTTGAAAAGGGCCAGTGGAACAGAATGATTACAATGTTCTGGTCCTTGCACGCTGCAGGCCTGGGAACCTACAGCATAAGGAAGCTGTAGAGAAGACACATGGGTGTCATCTTGGATTTGTTTATGGAGGTGATTATAAAAGCTTGGGAGAAAGTTTTTAGAGGTTTGCTGATGACTGTCTGTAAGCTTATTCTGTGTACTAAGTCTCTGGAGAACAGTGCTTGGGTGACGCAGGCTTCATAAATGTGGCTGAGAATCAGCAAGAACTATCAACCTCTCCCACACCTCCCCTACAAGCCCCTCTCCACACACCATTCCCCAAATAAGATTAATTAACAAGACCAATTTTCAAAATGGAAAATGCCACCAGGGGATGGAGGGAGAAGTAAAATAATTTGAATGAAAAATGGAATAAATCAGGGCTACACATACCTGAGATCAGAGTCTGTCTCACACTGGAAGGGAAGGGCGGGGACCTGACTTGGTGAGTCTGTGCCTGTCAGACTCCACCTCTCTCTGTCTCTGCTGTGGAACAGAATGTCCAGACTGGGTAACTGCAGGAATCTGGAATGGTGCTCTATTTCAAAAGCCAAGGGAAGCAGTGGCATGCAAAAGCCTAAAATGAGAAAAATATTTATTTACAATTACCCCCCCTCATGTAGGGAGGGAAAATTCTAGTGAATGAAAGACTTTGTTTGAGGGCTCGGCACCTGTAGCACAGTTGTTACAGCACTGGCCACATATATCGAGGCTGGCTGGTTCGAACCTGGCCTCGGGCCAGCTAAACAATGACAACTGCAAAAAAAATTAAAAAATAGCCAGGCCTGTGGCAGGCGCCTATAGGCCGAGCTACCTGGGAGGCTGAGGCAAGAGAATAGCTTAAACCCAGGAGTTTAAGGTAGCTGTGAACTGTGATGCCACGGCACTCTACCAAGGGTGACATAGTGAGACTCTGTCTCAAAAAGAAAAAGAAAAGAAAGAAAAAGATTTTGTTTGCAGAGTACAAATCTCTAAGATGACGACTTCCGGCTGTCTTTATAGATGGTGTAAGGAACAGGTTTATGGAGCTGCAGAGGGGTCTGCACCACAGCCTGCTTCCTTTCTGAGGATGGGGCCATAGAGGGAGAAGGGGCCGGAGGCAGAGAGGAGGAAAGGGGAACTCAGCCTTGGACTGTAACAAAAGTCACAAGAAAATGCTTCTCAGATGGGGAGGAGGTGACAGCCCTGAGCTCTGTGATGTAAACCAGCCTCCCGCACTCACTCTTAGCAGGAGGCCTATTCCTCACCAGGCCTTGATAGAGAGCCTTGCTCACTGGGGAAGAAGGAACTGCTGAGTTCTGCCTGGGATGACACAGAAGCCGTCCACAGGCACCAAAGTCTGCCTCACACAATGATTTTAGTCTTTTGGTTTGATTTGAACCCCCAAGGGGACAAACTCATTTCATCATTAACTAACTTAAAAAAAAAAAAAAAAGAAGATAAAGTACCACCCATCACCATGGCACCTACATCCTGCAGGATTTTGCTGTGGGTAACTGGTCAAACATGGTGTTACTTGGAGTCAATAAGGAATATGCTCTTTAGAAATCCTCAAAATGGAATTAATCTGCTATGCTATTGAATTACCACCTGCCACGGCCTCCCTGGCAGAGCTGTAAATATTTCCCCTGCAAATCACAACAGTCCGACACAGGCTGCCTGGAGAAACTCTCCCTCCTGGCTGATGAAACTGGTTGCTATGGTGATACAGTGAGCAGCAGCAGCAGCAGAGAATCATTTTTCATTCCCACTATGATGCTTCCCCCATCACAAAACACCACCACAGAGGAGAAAAGCCTGAATTTCAGACCCTTAGAATTCGTGGGTGTGACCTCCATCTCTCTGCACCACCCCTCACCTAACCTCCACCCAAAGTGCTTTTTGATTCATCTCATCCCTCACTACACCCCCTTCTCTCTGGACTGACTTGACAGTGATTGTGTCCTTCTACAGTCCCACACTCTAGAATGAGGGTGCTCCCAGGCAGCCAGGAGTCAAGTCCATGCAATGCCCTCCCAAGTGTCCACAGGTCCAGTGATGAGCACGCTAGGCCTCTCCTTCCCTGTAGAGATAAACATGTCACCTTCAAGCTCCTCATCCCCTGTCGGTTGGGGCCACTGTCCCTACAGGTCCCTGACTTGTGATTCTGGTGTCACTTCCCACTCCCCTCTCTTCTGCCCAGCAGCCTCTCCAGCTGAGAAGGTGCCGGGTTCTCTCATCATATAGTGTGGTTGGCCTGTGCCCTTCCTGTGCCCTCCCAGAGGTGTCCAGTGCACAGGCTGCCCAGTTGGATATTGGGGGCATCGCCCATGCCCTGCTCTCTGCTCCTATTTTCCTCTCACCCCCTTATTTTAATGCAGAGATCCAAAAATATTTTTCTTTTCTTACCCTTTAAAAATGGGAAATTCTTATAAGAGAAAACCTGTCCTTGCATGAGCCGCTTTGGGAGGAAACTCAGTCCCAGGGGCCTGAAAGAGGATGGGATTATTGCTGTCTCAGCTCAGGGGAAGAGTTTGTTACGTCAGCAGCTGAGCAAGGTCACTGGAGACAAGAGATGGGGTCTCCAAACCTCGAGTGAAGGGTGCGGAGTCACATGATGCCAGGTTACAGGTTTTATTTATATCTTTTATCCATTGGAGGTGCAGGGGTAGCTGGTGAAAGTAAGTGAGGTTGATCACTTGGCTCAATGTGGGCAAGATTTGGGGAGCCAGTTGTCACTGTCAGGCAGACAAAGAAG
Source organism: Galago senegalensis (assembly GCA_963575145.1). Taxonomy (NCBI): domain Eukaryota; kingdom Metazoa; phylum Chordata; class Mammalia; order Primates; family Galagidae; genus Galago; species Galago senegalensis. The sequence goes on from CAUYTI010021223.1 coordinate 12,769, forward strand.
CTAAGAAAAGAGCCCAAGTCGGTCAGAGAAGTCAGAATTCCCCATGTGCGGGAAAGGTTCTCATCTGCTGGGTGTCCGGGTATCCGGTATAAGTTTGAGGAACAGAAGGCCCCAGCTGAAGTCTGGTGTACATTTTACTGAATTTATATAACTTTATAAGCTGCCTTGAATCCTTTCTGGCCCAAATAAGAGCACACAAATAAATAAGTAAATACTGTTTAAAGAGTGTGGAATAGGGCACTGCTATATCGTGATTACAAACCCCACAAAAAAATCACTGGAAAAAAGAAAGGAAACCTACCAACACGATCACTACTCTGGCGATGGGAGCATGTGTGGCTGTTTCTTTTCCAAACATTCTGTGATATCGTTACTTCAAACTAAAGCAAATTTTAGAAAGGTAATTATTGAAGGCTAGTTTATGTGGGGGACTGTTCATGACAAAATGTTAAGTTAAAAATTAGGATAAAAATAGTTCTTTAGCATGTCTGCAATAATGTAAAATAAAAATACTTTTGGACAAGAGGTGGAAGACATCTTAAAAATTGTCCCAGCTTGATTTTCCTTGGTTGTTAAAATGGATAGGCCCATTGAGCCTGGTCTGCAGAGTGGCCATGTTCCTGGAGGGTTGCTGGGTGCTAACGTGGTCCCTGAGCAACTAAGCAACAGATCATAGCCCGAAGAGACAGGAACAAAAGTCACCAGCTGTTCTTAACAAAACCAATTGTGGGGCGGTGCCTGTGGCTCAAAGGAGTAGGGTACCAGCCCCATATACCGGAAGTGGTGGTTTCAAACCTCTTGGCCAAAAACTGCAAAAAATAATAATAATAATAAATAATAATAAAATAAAATAATCGCCTTTTTATAATCCAACTAAACAGTGTTCTAATTATTGAGAATGCTTCATGTACCACTCAAGACCTACAGGCTCCAGAGTCCTCTTTTCACCTTAAAAAAAAATTGTAACAGCTTCCTGGAGGTATAATTGACATAGAGCAGATATCACGTGTTGGATGTGTCAGACTTTCACAACCACAGGGCCATCCCCAGAATCAAAGTCTCCCGGTGGCCCTACACAGCCTGCTCCCAGCCCACCCTTCCACCCTCGGCAACCCCGGATCTGCGGTCACACAGATTGGTTTTCTTTCCCAGCATTTTGTGTAAGTGGAGTCACACAGCATGTAGTCAGGTGTTTGTCTAGTTTCTTTCACTAGACAAAGTTGATTTGAACCCATAGTGTTGTGTTTATTGACGGCTAATTCCTCTTCTTGCTGAGCCATAGTGCTGACCAACATTTGGGTGTCTCCAGTTTGCAGTCATCAAGAATAAAGTCACCGTGCCCATTTGTTTACAAGCTTTGGCCTAGATGCTTTAGTGACTCTTGGAAAAATGTCCAATGGTGGGTCATCCAATAGACATTTGGTTCTATTTTTAAGCAGCTGCAGAACTATCTTCCAGGGTGGTTATGCCAGTTTACCTCCCACCCGTGCATAGACCTGTGGGGTCTGGCTCCTCCACATCCCTGCCGGCACCTGGTGTGGTCAGCCACAGTTACAGATGCATGGGGATGTCCAGCCATGGGTCAGTCTGTGTGTCCCTGACCACTGTGGCACTGAACATCTTCCGGGTACTTAGTTGTCATCCATGTATCTTCTTTGATGAGAAATTGTTCAGATTGTCTTGAAAGCTCTTTCTACGTTCTGGATTAAGTTCTTTACCAGTTACGTGACTTTCAAATCATTCCTCTCAGCCGGTGCCTCCTCTTCTCATTTGGAGGCCCTCACGAAGCCTGTTGATAGACAAAGCAGATCCCACCATAGCCTGTGCGCAGGGCCACCAGTGCCCAGGCCATGTGTCAGAGGGAGCCACAGGCTCTCAGGGTCATGCCAGAGGGTGGGATCAGGCAGGATCAGGCAGGAAGGGAACCTGCCAGAGTCAGGTGTGAGGGCTCACTTAATTCTCACCCAGACCAAAGAATTAGTCCTTGTCACCCTGACCCTACGGCAGCGCTCCTGAGCTTATAGACCTGCAAGTAGCAAGACTTAAAGTGAAACTGTGTCATGGCTGATTCTCACAGACCACAATGAAGGAAAGAATCCAGAATCAAAAGACTTCAGATGGTTCCATTACTGAAATACGAAAACAGGCAGAACTCAGCTGTGCTGTGAGAGACACAAGGTCTCCCCACTGTCTCTGGACAGTCAGCTGCCAAGGTCCCATACTGTCCCCGCACAGTCAGCTGCCAAGGTCCCACACTGTCCCCACACAGTCAGCTGCCAAGGTCCCACACTGTCCCTGCACAGTCAGCTGCCGAGGTCTCACACTGTCCCTACACAGTCAGCTTCCAAGGTCCCACACTGTCCCCACACGGTCAGCTGCCGAGGTCCCATGCTGCCCCTGCACAGTCAGCTTCCAAGGTCCCACACTGTCCCTGCACAGTCAGCTGCTGAGGTCCCATGCTGTCCCCTGCATGGTCAACTGCCAAGGTCCCTGCTGTCCCCGCATGGTCAGCTGCCGATGTCCCATGCTGTCTCTGCACAGTCAGCTGCTGGACGCAGTCAGTGTCTGGATGTGGTCAATATCTGGACTTGGTCTGTGTCTGGACTCAGCCAGTGTCATCGGTGGCAAGTGCTACAGCTCTGGGTCTGGGTACTGACTGCCAACAGTTCTTTCTTAAATGCTAGTTTTGTTACTGGCATTTTCCTGGGCACGCACAGCATGGTGGTTAAAGCACAGAGCCCTATCTATTAATGCTTTACGATATTTTTTCTACAATGAAATGACTGGGCCCTATTTCTGGGGCATAATAGCTCCATGAAATTTCTTAGGGGTGCTTATTTAAGGTAATTCTTCTTCATTAACAGCTCACAGGAAATGAAACACATCTAAACTCCAGGTATCATGGCTTAAACAGGAAAAAGGTTTCAACTGATCCAATTAGTAGTGATTCGAAGCCTCAGCCACCAGTGAGACTGACTCAGGTGTGTAATAATGACCCAGGAGCAAGCAGCCACCAAAGGCCATGGACTTACTCTCAAATCAGTCTCTGGACAGAGTTTGCTGCAGGCAGAAAAGGTTTAATGATCCTTTCAGGTAGGATGACTCTTCCCAACAACGTGTGATGTGTGACCTAGTCCAGAAGTGCTGATTTCCAGCCTGAACCTGTTTTTCCTGCTTTCCTCTGTTTCATTAACCTGAGCATTTTCTATTTTTAGAGGATATTCTGCTCAGCTTTCTTCTGATCAGTTTTGATATTTATATATCAAAACTATAGAAGGAAAACCCATGAAAACTGTTTGAATGGCAGTTGTCTCTTTTGTCCTATATGTAGAAATTTTCCCACTACTAGGTATGTTGGTCTGCCTCAAAATGCAGCCAGGACTCAAATGTCCAGTCCAGAGAGCTGCCCACTGGGCAGTAGGTGCTGGGGAACGAGGCTCCCAGCCCCTCCTCTCCAACTGGAGTCTGAAGTCATCCAAATGCCAGCCAGGCCATGCTGAGCTTCACATTTATTTAATAAACATTTATGGAGAGCTTACTGTGTGCTAGCTGCCATTCTGATCTCTTCTTGTAATGACCCCGTAAGAGTAATGCTTCTGTGATCCCTACCATGCAGAGGGAATAAGGCATAACACGCATAAAAAGTTGCCCAAAGTCATCTGGCTAGGAGGTGGTAGAGCCAGGTCAGGCAATCACCTCCTGAGTCCACTCCCTTAATCCCTATCCTGTGATGCTTCCCAGGAAAGCCCAGGAAAGGGCTGGGTCAGACCTGGGGGAGAGGCACTCAGAAGTCTAGGCTAAGGAGGCTGTCAAGGAAGCCTGTGGGGAGGTGTGGACAGGGTCCAGGCTGCCAGGCCAGCCTGTGTTCAGGTCAGGAAGGCAACTCTGATCCAGGGTGAGTGCCTAACACCACCTTCAGGTCAGGAAGGTAGCTCTGACCCAGGGTGGGTGCCTAATACTACATGTGGGTCAGGAAGATGGCTCTGATGCGGGGTGGGTGCCCAACACTTTGTGTGGGTCAGGAAGGCGACTCTGACCTGGGATGTGTGCTTAACACCTAGGAAGGCGACTTTGACCCAGGGCAGGTTCCTAGCACACACTCAAAGCCTCATCCTTGTGTCCAGTTTTTCATATAATATGCAGATGGCTAAACCTAACCTTTAATGAAAGGATCTCTTCATTTGACCATTTATTCACTTATCTCGTCATCATTTCTCTGGTCACTCAGAGTCAGCTGTTGACAAACATTTACTGAGTGTGTCACAGGTGTCAGGAACTTTGCTGAATGCCAGAGGAGGGAGTATCGATAAACCACAGACCATACACTAACAGAGTTGAGATTTATGACACCATCAATAAAAGTACTACGTCTTCTGAGAAGCCTAGTGAATAAACCACATTCAGACTTGATTAAAAATGAAGGCTAATAAATTGTGATCTGGAAAGGAATCAGGTTGCCCACAGTCCAGTAATAATGCATATTCTGGGTGTTGCTTGGCCACAGAGATGGTTAATAGGATATTTTGATTTTCCCCCATTTCTACATAGATATTAAAAATAAAGAAATACTAATAAGGAGGTAAAAATATAAGTTTTGACTTTAAATTCATTAAAAAGGGAAAATCTGCAGATACTGATACAGGACAGGTGGCCCCCAGCCAGCTCAGCCAAGCTGGGCAGGAAGACCTGCCACCTCCACCTTAGTGGTGTTGGTGAGGTGGTAGCCAGCAGAGGAACCAGCAGGCTGGAGCACAGGCAAGAGGGGGTGGGGGGGGGGAATGGGGGGTGGGGAGGAGCCTCCCACCCCCACCAGAGGCTCCAGTAGCCAAAGAGACCAGACAACCGCTGGGAAGACACCAGCACCTTGGTGTCTCCTTCTCCTTTACACTTATGACTGAATACAGAGCCCCCATTTCCTATGCCTAGGTCAATTTCATGTAAGTTTCCTAGGCCTCAGTTCTGTGAATGAACTGTGTCCATTCATTAGTAAATTCATCCACCTTGCCCCAGTGGAAGGGACTGTGTCCATTCATTAGTACATTCATTCACCTCGCCCCAGTGGAAGGGACTGTGTCCATTCATTAGTACATTCATTCACCTCGCCCCAGTGGAAGGGACTGTGTCCATTCATTAGTACATCATTCACCTCGCCCCAGTGGAAGGGACTGTGTCCATTCATTAGTACATCATTCACCTCGCCCCAGTGGAAGAGACTGTGTCCATTCATTTCCTGGCCTCATATAGAAGGAACCCATGCACCTATATATACCGCTAAATGGAGAGAGATGGAGAGAGAAAACGGAGAGAGCTTTTCTCTCCCAACTTGGGTTTTCTCTGCCTACTAGAAACTTTAGTGTTTTTGTATTCTTTTTCTGTAAACAAATTCTGTCTTGCCAGTGATCTATGGTCTGCAGATTTATTCTTCAAATCACCTAACCTGAAAGTCTAATATTAAATTTGGTGAGCCAACCAGAAGAAAAGTCAAAATTCCGGTATCAATACTATTGAACCATATTAAAGTTGAAATCAACATTATTATTTATGCAATTGTTTTTTTATGATAAGGTATACACTAAATTTTATTGTATTAGTAGAGTATAGCTTTTAATAAACAAGGTAAATTTTTAAAAAGCTCATCAATTAACAACCTAATGTCACATCTCAAGGACGCAGAAGAGGAAGAGCAAGCCAAACACAAAGCCAGCAAGAGAAAAGAAATGACAGAGCCCAGAGCAGAACCAAGTGAAATGGAGAACAGAACCACACAGAAGACCAACAGGACAAAAAAAGGATTCTTTGAAAAAATTAACAAAGTTGATAGGCCACTACGCAGATTCACCAAAAATAGGAAGGACTCAATCAACAATTGGAAATGAAAGAGGAAACATTACAACCAATAAATAGAAATGGAAAATGTCACCCACAAGAACTACACAACCCCGGCAGACACTGGACATACACGACCTCAGTGAGGACGAAGCAGACATCTGGAATAGACCCATAACCAGCAGCAAGACTGAAGGGGGATGAACGTCTCCCAGCCACGAAAAGCCCCAGACAAGAAGGACTCACAGCCAAGTTCTGCCAGACCTACAAAAATACACCTATGCCTGTGCTATAGAGATTGTTCCTTAACGTGAAAAAGGGAACCTCCCAGACTCACTTTGTGATGCAGCTTCACCTTGACACTGAAGCCAGGAAAGGACACAACGAAAAAAGAAAACTACAGACCAATAAACCGTTAGGAATATAGATGCAAGATTCCCAAGAAAACACTAACAAACCAAGCTCAACAGCACATCAGAAAGATAATTCACCATGATCAAACAGGTTTCAACCCAGGGATCCAAGGCTGATTCCACATATGCAGATCAATAAGCATCACAAAGCATTTAATAAAACCTACCACCCCTTTGTGATAAAACCCTCAACAAACTTGGCATAGAAGAAACAGACTTCAAAATTATAAAAGCCACACGTGAAAAGCCCATAGCCAACATGATACTACATGAGGAAAAGTTAAGATCATTCCCTCTGAGAACTGGAATGAGACAAGGGTGCCCACTGTCACCACTCACATCCAACACAGAGCTCCTGGCCAGAGCAGTCAGGCAAGAGAAAGAAATAAAGAGAAGAAATAAATAAAGACATTTGTTTTCCAAATCAGGAAAGAGGAGGTCAAACTATCTCTTTTTGCTGATGATATAATCTTGTATCTAGAAAATCCTAAATACTCCACCAAAAGACTACTAGAATTGATAAATAAATCCACCAGGCTCAGAGTGCACAATGTACACACACCAGGAGCATTTCTGCACATTAATTAAACTGAGAATCAAATCAAAGACTACACACTATTCACACTAGCCACAAAGAAAATAAAATGCACAGGAATATATTTAACCAGGAGGTAAAGTATCTCTACGAGGGGAATTATGAAAACTGATGAAAGAAAGTGCAGATAAGATAATGCAAACAAATGGACAAACATCTGGGCCCCTTGTCGGGTCACAGGTGCCAGTTGAGTAAGTTGATAAGTTAGGATTTACGTTAGATCAGATGTTCTCAAATATTTTGGTTTCCAGACCCTTTTACAACTCAAAATTTATTGAGGACCCTAAAAAGCTTTTGTTTATATTGACTATATCATATTAAAAATAAAACTTAAAATTTTAAAGATAATTATTTATTGATTCTAAAATAACAATCAGCACATTAGCCTGAGCTCAGGAGTTCAAGACCAGCCTGAGCTAGAGCAAGATCCTGGCTTTAAAAATAGCCGGCTGTTGTGGGAGGCTTCTATAGTCCCAGCTACTTGGGAGGCTGAAGCCGGAGGATCAGTTGAGCCCAAGAGTCTGAGGTTACTGTGACACCATGGCACTCTACCCAGGGCGACAATGTGAGACTCTGTCTCAAAACAAAACAAACAAACAAAAAACCAATTAAGGCTCCATGCTTGTAGCTCAGTGGCTAGGGCACCAACTACATACACCAGAGCCGGTGGGTTTGAACCCAGCCCAGGCCCACCAAACAACAATGAGAACTACAACCAAAAAATAGCTGAGCCTTATGGTGGGCGCCTGTAGTCCCAGCTACTTGGGAGGCTGAGGCAAGAAAATTGTTAAGCCCAAGAGTTTGAGGTTGCTGTAAGCTGTGACACCACTGCACTCTACTGAGGGCAGCACAGTGAGACTCTGTCTCAAAAAAGAAAAAAATCAGCCCATTACATGTTAATATAAATAACATATTTATGAAAGAAATATTTCCTAAAACATTTAGCAACAAGAGTGGAGTTTTTCACAATTTTGTCCCTCTCTTTGCTTCTAAATTAAGGGTGACAGTGGGATTCTCAGATTTGTTTCTGTGTTCAGTCTGATGCCATACCTTGTGTTGGTTGAAAAGAGCTCCAACTTCACAGAGAGGAATAGTTGGAAAGGAGCGGAGCATTTGGCTGGACAGCCTTCTTTGATAAAATACCACGTTTCAGCAGTGGTAGTTTCTGAAAAGCAGCTTCCCTGTGAAATCTGAAATGCTAGCAGTGAACTTTCTGTATTCCTTGGAAGGCTAACTTGCACTTTGAATGAATTTTTACCCAGATGTGTCATTTACACGTCACATATTGGTAAATACCACTTCACTACGTTATGTAGATCTTCACATCTTGATATAAAGATTGTAGGATAGCCAAAAATTCACATTTATTAATATCTGTAAACCTCATATCTTCAAGCTTGGACAGCTGTCAAATTCACAGAAGATAAGTTTCCCAAAATTCCAGTCTCTTTAGTGGGAACATTTTCATGAGCAAAAAAACACAAAATGAGCAAAAAAAAAAAAAAAAAAAAAAGTTACTCTTGATAGCAACAGGTTATAACCATGGAGCCTGGGTTTGAACCCGCCACTTCTGGCATATGGGGCCAGTGCCCTACTCCTCTGAGCCACAGGCGCCACCCCAATTATTTTCCAGATAATTTCTGCCAAATACATAAATGTGAATAACCATAATTTGTATACCTGTTCACTTGAGTAAAAATGATGCTATATGGATAAAGTAGCTGGTTACATTTGCAATCCATGTTGCTCTCCACTCAGAACGCAGCCAAAGTGGCTCTCACTGACCTGTGAGATGCTGGGAGGTGGTGTTGCTGTGACGTCTTTCACTCTTTTGCAACCAGCAATTTGTGATTGTGAGTAAAGGTCTCTGTCCTCATCACTGTGCTCCTCTGGGCAATGTGATTTGACTATCGTCCTAGAAGACACCGGGGAGCTTTTGTTTCTAGTTCAAAAGGTTATAATAAATAATATTTGGAATTTAAAGTGCTTGTTAAGATTGTGGCTAAAATATTCAAGCTTTTCTCCTTCCAACTGTGAGTCATTGCCCTCAAATGTGGCCACTACTTAACTGACACTTTATAGCACCTGAAAACTTTCTATTGCCTAAGACCCAACATGGCACATTAGTAACACTTACAAGGTGAGGGCAACAGCTCCTGTCACAGGTCAGTATCACTGACAGTTCTGCACGGCTGCTCTGGAGTCAGGGCTTTCTCTGATACGTCAGTTTTCCTGTTGGTCAGCATCTTCAGGATAGTAGGCCTGTGGGTTGAGAAAGCAAGTTTACTAATATCCCCCCTTTATATCAATAATCCTTCCTTAAATATAAGAAAAATATCATTTTGCAGGCTGGTGCCTGTGGCAAAAAGGAGTAAGGCACGGGCCCCATATACCAGAGGTGGCGGATTCAAACCTAGCCCAGGCCAAAAACTGAAAACAAAAAACAAAAAAACAAAAATTATCATTATTTTGCAGCAAAACAGTATGGAACTCTAAAGAAAGTTCTTGATAAAAACTTAAAACAGACTTTTTTTTTTGGCCGGGGCTGGGTTTGAACCCACCACTTCCAGCATATGGGGCCAGTGCCCTACTCTGTTGAGCCACAGGCGCCACCCCAAAACAGACATTTTCTTTTTTTTCTTTTTTTTTATTTTATTTTATTTTTTTAATTTTTTTTTAATTGAATGTTAACTATGTACATTAATGCACTTCTGGGGTACAGTGTGGGGTTTTCACATGCATTCCGAAATACTTCCATCAAACTGGTCAACACAGCCTTCATGTCATTTTCTCAGTTATTGCTTTAAA
>CAUYTI010021227.1:0-23839 GCA_963575145.1 Galago senegalensis
CGATGTGGCGGGTGCCTGGAGTCCCAGCTACTTGGGAGGCTGAGGCAGGAGACTCGCTTGAGCCCAGGAGTTGGAGGTTGCTGTGAGCGTGATGCCACGGCACTCTACCCAGGGGGATAGCTTGAGGCTCCGTCTCAAAAACAAACAAACAAAAAAAACAATTATGTTTCTTTCCTTCCAATCTGAATGTTATTCATTTCTTCATTTTTGCCTTAATTTATAGGCCATACTCCCAGTAAGCTGTTGAATAAAAATATTGAGAGTACATTATTCCCAGTCTTGAGGGGAAAAGATAACAGGTTTTTATATTAAGAATAATCTTATTTATAAATTTTCCTTAGATGCCCCTTATTAGGCTGAGGAAGTTCTCCTCCATCCTTAGTTTGTTGAGAGTTTTTAATCATGAATGAGTGTTAGATTTTGTCAGTGCTTTTTCTTGTGTCTGATGAGATGGTCATGTGGTTTTTATTCCTTACTCTATTAATATGGTATATTACATTAATTGATTATTGGACATTAAACCAACCTTGTATTCCTAGAATAAATCTCACTTGGTCATGCTATATAATCTCTTTTAAATGTTGAATATTTTTTGCCTAAATATTATTTGGTTGAGGGATATTAGTCTAGTTTTTCTTCTCATGATACTTTTATCTGGCTTTGATACCAGGCCAGCACTGGCCTCAGAGAAGGAATTGCATGGTGTTTCCTCCTTTAGTTTTGTAAAACAGTTTCTAAAGGATTGCTGTTACTTTAACTACTTGATAGTCTTTGTCAGTGAAGCTGTGTGGGTCTGGGATTTCCCTTTTTTTTGGTTGAGACAAGAGTCTCTGTTGCTTGGGCTTGAATGCCGTGGCCTCAGCCTAGCTCACAAGCAGCAGCTTAACTCACGGGCTCAAGCAATCCTCCTGCCTCAGCTAGGACTATAGGTGTGAGTTACCATACCCAGCTAATTTTCCTATTTTTGGTAGAGACAGAGTCTTGCTTAGGCTGAAGTGATCTTAAGCTCAAGTGATCGTTCTTCCTCAGCTTTTCAGAGTGTTAGGATTACAGGCATGAGTCAACATGCCTGGCCATTCTGGTATCTTTTTATGGGAAAATTTAAAATTATTAATTCATGTTGGGTGTGGTGGCTAATGCCTGTAATCCTAGTACTCTGGGAGGCTAAGGTGGGTGGATTGCCTGAGCTTAGTAGTTTGAGACCAGCCTGAGCAAGAGTGAGACCCTGTCTTTAAAAAAAGAAAAATAGCCAGGTGTTGTGGGGGGCATTGGTAGTCCCAGCTACACTGGAGGTTGAGACAGGAGAATTGCTTGAGCCCAAGAGTTTGAGTTTGCTGTGAGCTATGTCATCATGGCACTCTACAGAGGGGCTCTCTTGAAAAAATAATCAGTTTGATCACTTATAAAAGGTCTATTCAGATTTTCTGTTTCCTCTTGAGTTTTGGTTAATTTGCATGTTCTAGGAATTAGTCCATTTTGTATTGATTGCTTAATTTAACTTTATTTTTCTAAATAATTTTTTAAGTTGATAATGTAAGGTTGGTAATTATGTTTCTTCTTTCATTCCTAATTTTGGTAATTTGTATCTTTTATTTTCTTGGTCATTCTAGCTAAGGGTTTTTCAATTTTGTTGATCTTTTCAAATAACCAACTTTTTATTTTATTGATTTAAAAATATTTATATTTTTCTATTTCATTGATTTTTTTTCTCTAATTTCTTTTTCTGCTTGCTTTGGTTTAATATGCTCCCTTTTTTTATGGTTTCCTAAGGTGGAAACTTAGATTATTTAAGACCTTTCTTCTTTTTCTTATGTAAGTGTTTAAAGCTACAAATTTCCCTCAATGCACTGCTTTAGCTTCATTCTGTATGTTTTGATAATTCTTTCTGTGTAGATCACCAACTCCATTGTGATCAGGGAATGTACTTTTTATGAGTTCAGTCTTATAAAATTTATTAAGACATGTTTTATGGCCCCATTTATGTGGTGTATCCTGGAAAATGTTCTTATGTGTTTGAAAGGATATGTATTTTGTAGTCATTAGGTGGAATGTTCTGTGAGTTACATCAAGTTGATTGGTCAATTCCTTTTTTTTTTTTTTTTTGAGACAGAGTCTCACTTTGTTGCCCTTGGTAGAGTGCCATGGTGTCATAGCTCACAGCAACCTCAAACTCTTGGGCTCAGGCAATTCTCTTGCCTCAGTCTCCCAAGTAGCTGGGACTACTGGTGCCCACCAGAATGCCCAGCTGTTTTTAGAGACAAGGTCTGGCTCTGGCTCAGGCTGGTCTGGAACCTGTGAGCTCAGGTAGTCCACCTGCCTCAGCCTCCCAGAGTGCTGGGATTACAGGCATGAGTCACCATGCCTGGCCTTTATGTCTTTTTCTGTCAGTCATTGTAATCTTCAACTATTTTTGCTTAATTGTCTATTTCTATTGTTTGCTTCATGTATTTTGGGGTTCTGTTAGATGCATAAACACTTAATAATTGTTATATCTTCTTGATGTAGTGACTGTTTTATTGTTATGAAATGTCCTTCTTTGGGTTTTATTTTTGTAATACAATCTAATATTCCCCCCCCCTTTTTTTTAAAGATGGTATCTCTCTTTTTCTTTATCACCTAGGCTGGAGTACAGTGGCATGATTATAGCTCACTGCAGCCTTGAACTCCTGGGCTCAAACAAACCTTTTGCCTCAGCCTCCCAAGTAGCTAGGACTACAGAAGGTACCACCACACTCAACAATTTTTAATTTTTTGTAGAGATGGGGGTCTTGCTATGTTACCCAGGCTAGTCTTGAACTCCTGGGCTCAAACAGCCTTCCTGCCTTGGCCTTCCAAAAATTGCTGGCATGAACCAACATGCCCAGCCTACATTCTCTTCCTTTTGAATGAGATGTTTAGTTCATTTATATTTAATATAATTTTTGATATTAGTGGTGTATCTGTTAGTTTTTAATTTGTTTTCTATTTGTTGTATCTTTGTTCTTTTCTCTTTTCCTTTTTTACTGAATTTCTGTGAGATTTTTTAAAAGAATACTTTCATAATAGTTCTCTTAATTTCTTTTGCTATGTTACATAATTTTCCTAGTGGTTGCTCTAGAGATTACAATATGAATTTTAACTTATTGCATTTACTTAAATTTTGGTAAATTATAGAAACTTCCAATATATCTCTTTTTTCTTTCCCTTTTGGGTGCTGTTATTGTCATATGTATTTTAGTTGTGCATGTTGTAAACCTAACAGTAGCATTATACTTAACTGTAGTCTTATGTCTTTAAAAAATGAAGACAATGAAGAAAAATTACATTTTTAGTGTCTTTTATATTTACCTGTGTGATTATAGCTTCTTGGGAGCTTCATTCTCCTGTAAATTCTCTGTTTTCTGTGGTGCAACTTCCTTTATTTTATTTTGCAGTGTTTGGCCAGGGCTGGGTTTGAACCCACTGTGGTGTGACTTTTCATCCTCAAAGACTTCCTTTGCTATATCTCACAAGGCATGTCTGATAGTAGTAACTTCTCTTAGTCTTTGATTATCTGGAAATGTGTTTATTTTACCATCATTTTTGAAGGACAGTTTTGCTGAGTGTAGAATTTTCTTTTCTTTTCTTTTTTTTTTTTTTGAGACAGAGTCTCAAGCTCTCGCCCTGGGTAGAGTGCTATGGTATTGTAGCTCATAGCAACATCCAACTCTTGGGCGTAAGCAATCCTCTCTCCTCAGTTTTTCTATTTTTAGTGGAAATAGAGTTCTTGCTTTTGCTCAGGCTAGTCTTGAACTTGTGAATTCAAGCAATCCACCCACCTTGGTCTCACAGAGTGCCAGGATTATAGGCGTGAGTTACTGTGCCCGAGCTGTGTGTAGAATTTTTAGTGGAGACATGTTTTATTTTTGTTTTTTAAAAGAAATGTCATTGTTTTTCCACCTGTTTCTAATGAGAAGTCAGATGTTACTCATAATATTTCCCTATGAGAAATATGATGAGTTCATTGAATGCTTTTGTACTGAATTATTTATTGTAGTGTATTTGCATGGTTATCATATACTTTATGAATTTTTATTATACAATAATTTGTATTTATTTTCCAACCTGTGTATTCCAGTTCAGGACTGTAGGTGGCCAGAGCCTATCCTAAGAGGGAACCAACCCTGGATAGAACATTTTCCATCTCAGGGTGCACTTATATATCCACATTCTTTTCTTACTGGGACATTTAGACATGCTAGTAAACCTAATAGACATGTATTTGGGATATGGAAGGAAGCTGGAGTACCCAGGTAAAACCCATGCAAACATGGGAGGAACATGCAGACTACACAAAGACAGTGGCCCTGGCCAGGAATGAGTATTTTTTTTAATCATCAGTATTGAATAAAATGACATTATTTGATGACCTGCCGTACTTGGTATTGTCTTACAGATCCCCAGAGCTGTTTTTCTTCAGACACTTTTTTCCTCTCAGTTCTTCAGACTGGATTCTTCTGTTTACCTGTTTTCAAATTGATTGCTTCTATCTTCTGTCATCTCAAGTCTGCTATGAGCTCCTCTAGTGAGTTTTTAATTTCAATAATTATATTTTTCAACTTCACAATTTGTTTTTAAAAAACAAATTTTAATCTTCTTATTGAGAGTTTCCCTTCATCTAGCTGTTGTCAGTTCTTTAAACATGATTTCCTTTAGTTATTTGAACATATTTATTATAGTCCCTTTGGAGTGTTTGTCTCTCAAGTCCGATATTTGGGGACACCAAGAGAGTTTGTATTTGCTGATTTTCTTTCTTAGAATGGATCACATTTTTTTTCTTTGTGTGTCTTGTAATTTTTTGATGACTACTAGACATTTTAGATAATATTTTTAAGTAATATATGTTTATGTTTTCCCCAAAGGTCTGAAGTTTTTTTCTGTTTGATTAGTAACTTTACTGATGTAAATTGGTGAAGTCTGTTTCCCCTACATTTTGTGGTTTTGATTCTTGCTGTTTTTCTTTATTTTTAAGCCTGGCTTCGTGTGTCTACATATGTTAGTGTTCAAGCAATGATTGTTCAGAGTTTGTATTCAAACAGCTTGAACCAATAAGAGTTTCCACTCTGCTGATGGATGTGTAAGGGCTAGGGAGTGAATTTAAATTCACATCATTTTCAAGTCTGCTCTTTCTTTTACATTCTTTTGGCCTCTTTTGTTTCTGTCTCTTCTCTGTTGAATGTTGTGGGTGGCCTGGGCCTGCTCTAGCCTATTGTGTACTTGCATACAGACTTTGTTCATCTGGGGCCAGTGGACAGTCTCTCAAGCCCCCTAAGGTGCTCTCACTTCCCAGAACTCTGAATTCCCCAGGTAGTTTGCCAGTTCCTTGCTTGTCCCAAAAAGGCCTGTAACCTCAGGCTAAAGGAACCTCTGGCCTTCACTGATAGCTTGCCATAGAAGATCTGTACTAGCAGATCACCCTCAGGCATTAAAATGCTTCAGTAAGCAAATGTAAGCAAGTGTTTATGTAATCATCCATATCACCATCTTTGATGAAATATCTGTTCAAACCTTTTGCCTGTTTTAAAAAAATTAGTTTTTTTTTTTACTTGTTTGAGAGTTCTTTGTATATTCTGGGTATAAGTCCTTTATCAAGTACATAATTTATAAGCCCATTCTTCAAGTCTGGCATACTTGCTCATTTAGGAACAGTATTTTTTGAAGAGCAAAAGTTTTTAATTTTGATGAAGTCCAGTTTGTCAGCTTCTTCTTTTATGGATTGTACTTTTGCTGTTGTATGTAAGAAATCTTTACCTAATCCAAGATCAAAGTGATTTTCTCCTGTGTTTTGTTCTAGGAAGTTTTATATTTGGGTCTGTGATTCATTTTGAGTTTTCATGTATGGTGTGAGGTACAACTTGAAGTCCATTTTTTTGAATTTAGAAAGAGCAGTTGTTCCAGGACCATTTATTGAAAAGACTATTCTTTTTTTCTGAATTGACCTTGCATGTATTTTTTGTCAAAAATCCATTGACTATAAATGTTTGGGTCTATATTCAGGTAGTGCAAATACTCCAACTTTGGTTTTTTTTTTTTTTTTTTTGGCTATCCTAGGTCTTGTGTATTTCTATATGAATTTTAAAATCAGCTTATTTCTATAAAAGTTGGCTGCTGGGAATTTGAATAGCATTGTATTGAATTTGGGAGAAATTAACATATTACCAATGTTGAATTTTCTGACCCATGAATAAGAAGTATCTTGGCATTTATAACATGCTTATTTAGTAGCCTGTACTTCATTCTAAACAACACTGTAAGTACCATGAGGACAGAGAACTAATTCTATCTTCTACTCTAACCTGGATTTAGGATGTGCTCAGTAAACATTTATTGAGTGATAAATAAGGAAGATCCTTAAACATGTTTATGCATATCTCTGATTAGCTTCTTAGAATTAATTCCTAACATGTAGCATTAGTAGGCCAAAGGATATGTTCATTTTGAAAGCTTTTGGTGACCAACTTGTCCTCGCCAGACTTCTTTATTTTTTAGGTAGAAATTTCTTGATAACTATCATAAGCATGCATAATTGGTTAGCAGTCTTTGTGATATCCTCCCTCAAGCTTTCTCTGAAATTATGAGCCAGTGAGACAGTAGGATTCACATCACAGGCATTTCAGATAAGAGATATTTAACCTCTATGTATAGTCAGTAAGGTGCTTTTGCCTACTTGGTATTGTGATACTTTTTAAAGTTTGATTTTCTTTATTTTTTTTTACAGTTTTTGGCCAGTGCCAGGTTTGAACCTGCCACTCTGGTATATGGGGCCAGTGCCCTACTGCTTTGAGCCACAGGCGCCACCCTAAAGTTTGATTTTTCAACCTCCATTTTCTAAATAAATTCTTATACATGTCCATACCTTGTTAATATTATGCTCTTGGCCTTTTCCTATTTTCTAAACTAGTTTTCTTATATCTCTGCTGTAAAAATATTCTCCAAGATAATTTGTATAATTTAAAAAGTCTTACCACAAGGTGTCATTGTAACCTATAAAAAGAATTTTCATATAAACATGTGCAGCATCAATCACACAATTTTTACATTTCCTTGTGTTAAATTTTTTTTTCCTGTTTCATGTCTGTTTCTGGTTTTTCAGTTGTGTCCTAACTGTGTATCTTTTCTATTAAAGGGAAAAATAAAGTAGCTCCATGTTCTTGAATTCATATTTTTCCATAAACATATGCTTCCCACCCACAAATTTCTTAAGAGTCTGTTGCTATAGAGATGATTTGTTTGAAGGAAAGAATGAGGAGGTGTAGCAGCAGGTGGACATTTAAGGAACAAAATCCTTATTTTATGTCTTTGGTCCCAACAGAGCCAGCTTTAAGAGTTTACCCCTCTGCATGTGAAATCCCTATGGGAGAAAAGTGGATAGTCTGAGTGTTTTACTGTGATGGTGTTTGCAAGTTACTAAGAAGCTTCTGCAGTGGTCACTGTACTTGATTTCTCTCTTATGGGTGAAGTCAATGTAGTATTTGAAACAACCTTTCTTCCATTTTACCTAGATTCCATTTTAGTGCCTCTTTCTCTCCCTCTGATATGGTTTTCTGCTTGCCCTTTTAACCAGTGACATTAAAATATTTGTTGTTTTTTTGGTGGGATGGGGTAATCCTTCTGCTTAATTTTAAGACTATTTCCTCTTGACTACCTGCTGCTAACACTATCTTACTTCTGGCTTTTATCATTGCTTTCCTAGACTATAGATCTCATTTTTTTTCCTCTCTCTTCTATCCCTTCTTCCTCCAAAAGATGTCTTTCACAAATAATCTTGTTTTTCTGAAATAGAAATCTGATCATATCCTGTACTGTCTTCCATCTATACACAAACTTAATTTTCAGTGATTTTCCAAGAACCTAGAATAAACTTCAATCTTCTGCACATGGCCTTTAAGGTCCTGCCTTGCCTCTCTAGGCTGTTCTCCTTTCTCCTGCCCTTTCTTTCCCTTCCACATGCCTTTGTACTTGATATTTCTTTCTTGTATGCTTTTCTATTTTTAGCTTAGAGTTACCTTCTTTACAAAAATTTCCCTGGTAGCTTCATTAACGGAATTAGGGTCCTCTCCTCTGTGCACCCATAGTACCTATAAATATATTACAATATTGTATAATTTTAAAACTTTCTGAATTTGTGATTTTGAATAGTGTATGCATATGGTACATAATTTTAATAGTCCAAAGGGATTTAGAAAGTACATTTTCTCTCATCCTCAGTAAGTCAGCAATTGTTGGTAAACAAGTATAGTCCACTGATCACCGTAAACTCCTTTAAGGCAAGGATTTTCTTTATTTATATTTGTATTCCTGTACTCAGCAAAGTATCTGTCATATAAAAGACACATAGAAAATATCCATAGTACCCTGAATATGGGCAGGCTCTTCCTTGCTAAGGAGAAGTCTGGTTAACTTGATGGCCTCCATATTTCTTTATATCTCTCAAAGACTTTTTATTAATATAAGTAGACCACTCTAAGTGTAGTATAGTAATCACTCAATAAATACTGGTTGCTTAATCGCTAAAAAGATACAGTGTTTTAAAATTAACCAGTATGGCTTGAAGATGACTTTTATTTATCTCCTGTTTCTGGCAGTGAAAAATATTATGGTTTCTTTTTGATAGATTCTGAAAGATGAAAAAGAGAATGTTTATGTCAACTGTAGTAAAAATGCCATTTAAACTTTTAACTATCAATTTTTTTTCTATTTAACTTTTGAGATTAAAGCATAAATCTCATGGAAATAAAACAATCAGGATTTATTTAAAGAACAAATAGTTTTCAGAATATGTTGTTGCGTCAGTAGACAATCTTTATTGTGCATGTGGAGCCATATGGTAGGTAGCCTTTTCTGTTCAGGAGAAAGATGGGAATGTGAGCCAAGAAGACTCTACACCTCACACAAAGGTAGTAAGGTGCTCATTAATCTTCTGGGAAGTCCCCATGTTATATGTCATAGAGTCTACATTAAGAAGCATTAAAGTGAATTTGAAGAATGGTTTGGGCAGAAGTCACCTTTGCCTTTCAGATCACAATTTTCAGGGACTTTCATAATTTCCTACCAAACATTTGAGGTTGACTGATTACTGAATCCTACTTTCTAGAATTCTTTTGTGTGAATTAAGCTGTTCAGAGGGAGACAATACAATTATTAGAATAACATTTTAATTTAGAGTGCTTGGTGGTTGATTGCTAACCACTCAAATACATATCTTCTTCCTTTCCTTTCTTTGCCCTTCCTTGTTTCTTTCTAAATCACAATTATGGGGCCTGGCACCTTACCAGGGCTTTGAAGGGTCTGCTCCCAGCTGCACTTCAGGTTCTGGCAGAGTGTCAAGTTGTGACATTTTTTGTACACCAAGACATCCTGTGATGGCTATCCAAAGGCTGTTTCAGTGACTAGTGTAGGAGTCTCTGGATTTTGAAGAAATTGATTTCTAATGTTTTGTTTATAAGTGAAATAAATGCCTGATATAGGCTCTCCCTAGACTTTTAATGTTGTTTTTTAAAAACAACATTCACTTTGAGGCGTGTAGTATTTAAACCATTGTTTTGAAATGTTCAAAGGCATAGCATGTGCTTTTTAATGGAATGTGTCTTGGAAGCTTTCCATGAGCATCAGCAGCTGTGCTTATTGAATATTTTGAATTACCATACTTTTAGGCAGACACTGTACCACTCACTGCTTAAGATACAGTGCCTGTGCAAAAGAAAATGTCATATGTAGGTCTGTAGAGCTGGGGCCAATCAAAAGAAGTGGTGGGAAGGGCATGTGGGTATGATTATGTGAGTGTAATAGTTGCAAAGAGAGGAAAATGAATTTAGAGAAGGGCTATGCTAGTCTTTTAAAAATTGCCTTTCATAGAGACTAGCCCATAAGTGCTCACTGACTAGTAGGGTGAAAGATAATGTTTCATTTTCTCCTTCTTATTACAGTTTGAACTATGTACTTTAAAAATTTTGCATTATGAATTTCTTTATCTAGTAAATCCTACACAGTAGGAATTGTTTCTTTTGTTGTATATGTCAAATATCTAATATATATGTTAGGAATCTTGTGAGTAATTGACAAGGGACTGGTTGAAATCAGAGAAGTCTGACCATGGTAAGAGGATAATTAAGTGGCCAGTAAACAAAGAAAAGGTATTCTGTCTCATTATTTATCAGGGAATTGCCTTTTAGTCTTTTGGATATATACTCTTTTCTTGCATTGAGTTACTGAAGATTATTTTATTATTATTTTTTTGAGACAGAGTGTCACTATGTTGCCCTCGGTTAAGTGCCATGGGCATTATAGCCCACAATGACCTCAAACTCTTGTGCTTAAGCGATTCTCTTGTCTCAGCCTCCCAGGTAGCTGGGACTACAGGCGCTGCCACAATGCCCAGCCATTTTTCTGTTGCAGTTGTCATTGTTGCTTAGCTGTCCTGGGCTGGGTTTGAACCTACCAGCCTCTGTGTATGTGGCTGGTGCCATAACCACTGTGCTATGGGCACCAAGCCTTTTTTCCTATATTCTGACAACTTTGTTCTTTTGCTTTTCACATTTAGTCAGTCCAAATAGGATTAATTCTAGTGTATAAAATAATGAAAGGCCCAACTTTCTTTTTTTCCAGAAGGTGATCTTGTTGTCCAAGCAGCATTTACTGAAGACTCTGTTTTATCTACTATTGAGCAAACCACCTTTATTCTAAATTAAGTGTTTCATGTGGGTGGATCTGTTTCTGGGTTGTATTCTGTTTTGTTGATGTCTTTGTCTATAATTAAGGTGGTGGTATACCATGCCATCTTAATTACTGTAGATTTGTAGTAAGTCTTGATATCCAGTAGATAAAGGATTCCTATCTTACTCTTTAAAAGTTTCTATTGTTACTGGCCTTTGTCTTTTGATATAAATTTTTAAGTCAGCATGTTAAGTTTCTCACACTTACACATGCTCTTTGGGTATTGATTGATGCCTTACCTATAGATCAGTCTGGGGAGAATTTATGTCTTTTAGAGTGTTGTTTTTCAGTCCGTACAACTTGGTGTATGTCTCTGTTAGGGGTTTTTTTCTTTTTTTTTTTTTTATTAAATCATTGCTGTGTACATTAATGCAGTCATGGGGTACAATGTGCTGGTTTTATATGCAATTTGAAATATTTTCATCAAACTGGTTAACATAGAGGTTTTTTTTAAAATAAAAAGATATAGTTCTTTCATGTGATGGCTTTGCATATCTTTTTGCCTAAGTATTTGACATTTTTTATGTTATTAAGCATGTCTTTAAAAGTGTCTTGTTAGGCTGGGTGTGGTGGCTCACTCCTGTAATCCTAGCACTCTGGGAGGCCATGGTGGGCATGAGTTCTAAACCAGCCTGACAAGAAAGAACAAGACTCCGTCTCTACTAAAGATGAAAAACTGAAGCAAGAGGATCACTTGAGTTCAAGAGTTCAAGGTTGCTATGATCTGTGATGCCACAGCACTCTACCCAGGGCAACAGAATGAAACTGTCTCAAAAAACAAAAACAAAAACAAGTTTTGTTGCTGGTATATAGAACACAACTAATTTTTGTATATTGGTCTGTATAGAAATCTTGTCTTCCTAACTTAGTTGCTTTTAAAATTATTTCTTTGTAAATTCTTTTTTTTGGTTTGGTTTTGGGTTTTTTGTTTGTTTGTTTGTTTGTTTGTTTGTTTCTTAGATAGAGTGTTGCTCTGTGGCCTGGGCTAGAGTGCAAGGTGTCATCATAATTTATTGCAGTCTCAAACACCTGGGCTTAAGTGATTTTCCAGCCTTAGTCTCCTGAATAGCTGGGAATAACAGGCATGTGCCACTGTGCCTGGCTAATGTTTCTATTTTTTGTAGAGATGAGGGTCACTTTTGCTCAGGCTGGTCTCCAATTCCTGGCCTTAAGCAGTTCAGTTTGACACGTCTGTGTCAGTTTCCCAGAGTGCTAGGATTACAGGTGTGAGCCACCGTGCCTGGCCTATAAATTAATTTTAGATTTTCTGCATACACAGTCAGAAGATATCTGTGTATAAGCAAAGTTTTTCTTTTCCTTTTTCGGTATTTTTATATACCATTCTTTGTGCTGTTTTAGTTTCTTAATACAATTTGAATGCAAGTGGCAATAATGGACTTTCTTGTCTTGATTGTATTCCCAAAGGAAGGTATTTTAAAAATATAAAATCAAGCCTGGTGTTTATAGTGCTTTTTTTGTATGCACCTTAATTTTTTATTTTTTAGAGATAGGTTCTTTTTTTGTCATTCAGGCTGGAGTGTGGTGGCATGATCATAGCTCACTGTAATTTCAAATTCCTGGGCTCAAGCAATCCTTTTACCCTAGCCCTCAAAGTAACTAGGACTACAGACATGTGCCACCATTCCTGGCTAATTAAAAAAATTTTTTTTATAGAGATGGGGTCTCACTGTGTTGCCTACACTGGTCTCAAACTCCTGGCCTCAAGTGATCCTCCTGCCTTGGCCTCCCAGAGTACTGGGATTATAGGTACAAATCACCACACAGAGCCAAACTAAAGATTTAAAAATATATAATTTAGTGGCCTTTACTACATTCAGAATGCTGTCTGATTACCATCTCCATCTAGGTATAAAACATTTTACCACCTGAAGAAAAGCTTGTACCCATTAATAGTCAATCTCCATTTTCCTATATTCTTTCCTGTATTCTCCTGACAGCCGTCAGTCTTTCTGTCTCTATGTTATTTAGCTATTCTGGATATTTCATAAAGGGAATCACACTCTGATGACAGAAATGATAGATATTTTATCTAGATAGTCTCTGAGTATTATTTATTTATTTTGAAACAGAGTCTCATTATGTGGCCCTTGGTGGAGTACTGTGGCGTCACTGCTCACAGCAACCTCAAACTCTTGGGCTTAAGCAATTCTCTTGCCTCAGCCTCCGAAGTCCTCAGCTGGGACTACAGGTACCCGCCACATCGCCTGGTTATTTTGTTGTTGTTGTTGCAGTTGTCATTGTTGTGTAGCTGGCCTGGGCAGGTTTGAACCTGCCGGCCTTGGTGTATGTGGCCGGCGCCATAACCACTGTGCTATGGGCGCCACATATTTATTTGTGTCTATTGTCTTTTATTCTGATTGGGAAACTTTATTGTTCCATCTTTTGGTGCTTTAATACTTTTTTCTATTTCTGCTGTTGAACTAATCTACTAAGATTTTTATTTTGTCATTGTATCTTTCAGTTCTAAAGTTTCTCCTTGGTTCTTTTTATCTTCTGTTCTTTACCAGTGTTTGTATTTTGGGTGTGACTTTCTCTTTTTTGCATTTATTTCAAACTTGTTTGTTATTTCTTATTAAAGTGTTTTTATCATTGCTTTAAAAAATACTTGTCAGATAATCATAATATCTCTGTCATCTCAGTGTTATCATCTATTGATTGTCTTTTTTCATTGAGTTTAAAATCATCTTCATTCTTGGTGTGACTAGTGATTTTGTATTGAAACCTGGACATTTGAGATACTATGTTAGGGTACTATAGATCCCATTTAAGCCTTCTATTTTAGCTAGCTTTTTCTGATGCTGACAGGGGAAAGGGGGAAATGCTACCTCATTTTTACCAGGTTGGGGATAGAGCTCTAGGTTCCATAATTAGCCTCGGTTGACACCTGTGTTGGGGTGGGGTCCTCATTATTGCTGGGTAGCTTGGGATTTTGGCTCTCCCTGTGATCTCTGCTGTCACCCTGGAGAGGGTAGCCTCATTACCCACCTAGGGTGTTGGTGCCTGTCCTAACTCCACTAAACTTTTTGTGGTAGCCCTTCAGTGGGATGAGGGAGGTGTTTTTCCTTAGTCTTTAGGGGGGTAAAATTCAGATTTTCCATGTGGTCTCCACTAACATTTGCAGGAGGTGGAGGGCCCCACTTTCTACTCAGCCTTCTTTAACACCATCCTGGCAGGTTATTGGGGGGCTTCGTTACAGCCTGGTGAAAGTGGAAGCCTAGTTTGGCTTCTACTTGGTCTTTGCAGTTGTCTATCCATTTTCTTTTTTGTTTGGGTCTCCCTTTTTTGTTCCTTTGTCTAGACTGCAGACTTCCATTCAAGTTTTTTTTTTTTTTTTTCCTTACTCCATTGGTGTTTTCTGGATGCTAGTTTCTTAAGCTCCAAGCCTGAGATATGTGAAAAAGAAAACCCAGGGAATTAAACTCGCCATGGTGTTCGTCCTTGTATCCTGAGTTCTGTAGCTGGTCTGCCTGCTGGTCTCCATTATTTAGAGTCTGTTAGTGGGGGTAAAAGGGAAATGTATATCTAATCCATCTTCTTGGATGCAGAAGTATTTTTATTCCATAAATGTTAATATGTAATATAAGTTTTTATTTTGTTGTAGGTATTTTCTAATTTCTATTTTGCCCTTTTCTTTGATTAATGAGTTATTTAGAAATGTATTTCTTTCTCTATATATGTGACTTTTCCAGTTATCTTTTCATATTGAGTTTAATTTAGTTACTTTGTGATTAGAGAACATACTTTGTTTCATTTTGGTCTTGAAAAATTTTTGAGACTTTATTTTCATACCTAGAATGTGGTCAGTATTTGTAAATGTTACATGTGTGCTTGTATAGAATGTGATTTTATAGTTTGGGGTGCAGTTTTCTTTATGTCAGTTAGGTTAGGGTATGGGTTATTTTTTATTTGCTTGTTCTGTTAGTTACCAAGAATAGTGGTTAAATTCTCCCCCCCCCATTATTATGAATTTGTCTATTTTTCCTTATAGTTTTAACTACTTCTGCGTTATGTATTTAGTGGCCATAGTAAGTACATATAAATTTAAAATTGTCATATCTTTCTGGTGTATTAATCATTATTGTTGTGAATGCCTCTCTTCATTTTTATTAGTGGGTTTTTTGCCTTAAAATGTACTTTATGGTGTTAATATAGTTCCACCATCTATGTTTTGATTAATGTTTGTAATATCTTTTCTCCTTTTTCTTTTTGCGTTTCTTTGCCATTATATTTTAAGTCTGTCTTGTAAAAGAGCATGTAGTTTGGTTCTGTTTTTCTTTTAATTTTGACTTTTATTGAAGCTTTTATTTTGTGTGCATTAATGCAATTACTGAGATATTTGTTTAAATCTTCTGTATTACTGTTTCTATTTTCGTCCTTGCTTTAGGTTCCTTTTCTTGTCTTCTTTTAGCCCAGTGGTTCTCAACAGAGGTGGGGGGGGGGAAGGTGATAGGCTATATAAAAGCAGACAGTTAAGTTCTACAACTCATCCTAGAAAACATGCTACATACCTCATTGCTAAATATCACTGTGGTCAGCTTTAAAGTATTCGCCTTGGGAAGCTATGTACTATGTCAGTGCCTAGTCCACCCTTTAAAGCACTTTTTCTAGGTTGAGTTCACAAACTTAATTGTCAGACCCTCTTAGAAGACAGCTCTCGTGGGCATTCCAGAAAAAGAATTCCAAAATTGCTTTGAAGGGTAGACTTGGCACTGGGATTGTAACATGTAGCTTCCTAACTGGGGTATTTCAAAGGTGACTGTAGTGATATTCAGCAATGAGGAATGGAGTATTTTTTCTAGGATGAGTCTGCAAACTTCACTGTTAGGCCTTGTATGTGGATTGTTTGGCTTTCACACCTAGGGGAGTGATGCTCCTGGCATTTAATGGGTGGAGACTAGGAATGTTCCTAAACCTTGTATAATGTACGAGATAGCTTCTTAATAATAAGGAGTTGCTGTTTATACCCTAAAATGTCAGAAGTGCTGAAGTTGAGAAATCCTGTTTTAGAGTGCTTGAGTTATTTTAATGTTTTCCACTCTTTTTGGATCCTTTAATGGTTATTCTAGAGAAGGGTTTAATAGACTGTCATTATAGAGTCAGATAGTTAATATTTTAGTCTTTTAGAACATGATAGCTTCTGTTTTATTTTTTTTCTTCTCTCTCTTTTAATAGACTGTTTTTTAAAGAGTAGTTTTAGAGTCACTATAAAATTGATTTGAAGGTATAGAGGGTCCCCAAATATGCTTTGTCCCTATACACGTAAAGCTGCCTCCATTATCAACCTCCCACAACAGAGTGGTGCATTGGTTACAGTTGATGAACCTACCTTGACACATCATTACTAACCAGAGTCTACAGTTTACATTAGAGTCCATTCTTGGTGTTCTATGTGCTGTGGATTTTCACAGATTTGTGTTGGCATATACTCATCATTATAGTGTCACATAGAATAGTTTCACTGCCCTAAGAATCCTCCACTGTCCACCAGTTTATCCTCTCTTCCCCCAACCCCTGGCAATCAGCAATCTCTTTACTGTCTCCATAGTTTTGCTTTTTTGCCAGAATGTCATATAGTTGGGAGTCATGGAGTATATGTAGTCTTTTCATACTGGTTTCCTTCACTTACTAATGTAGATTTAAGGTTTGTTCATGTCTTTTCATGGCTTGATAGCTCATTCCTTTTTTAGCACTGGCTAATATTCCATTGTTTGGACGTACCACAGTTTACTTATCCATTAACCCACAGAAGGCTGTCTTGGTTACTTCCAAATTTTGGCAATTAGGAATAAAGTTGCTGTAAGTGTGCAAACTGTCTTCCAACACAGCCGTACCATTTTGCATTCTCAGCAGCAATGAGTGAGAGTTCCTTTTGCCTCACATGCTCACCAGCATTTGGTGTTGCTGGTGTCCACCCCAAATAAAAATGTATGAGGGTTATAATGAAAGTTTTGAGAAACATACAAACTGAGAAACGTAAAAACCACACAGACAGAAACAAATGAAGCCCAAAACAATGTTGATAAACTTAGCAGGTTGAAAACTGCGTGGTGAATCAGAAAGGGTGCTGTTGTTGTCTGTGTTTTGTTATCCACTTCATTAATTCCTTGGCAAATGTATGTTTTTGACAAGATTATTTTGTGGTGGCCGCTACAGATAGTGCACTCTATTTACTAGGATTGAATCCTAGTACATGTTTAATGTAAAAGGAGTAAAGTGTCCTCGAAGGATTTCTCCTTCTCTATCAAAATATAATTTCATAGGAAACCAAAGCAACCCCAATTGTAATTTAAAGATTTTCTTATATAATATGCAGAAGTGGCACTAATATATCAGAGGTGATATATTTCAGGCTAAATTGAGTAGTTTAATGGTTGGTATGCATAGGCCAAAGATCTTTTCTTATATTAAGAAGTCATTTATAATTCATGAGTAAGGAAGAATTTTATCAGGAAAAAGAAATATATATATATATATATATATATATACATATTTATATATATATATATGTAGAGAGAGAGCGAGAAAGATTAGTAAAGTTAAAGGGAATAGAACTATTTTAATTAAAACTTTTGTTCGTAATTATTTACACTAAAGCTGGGTGTGGTGGTTCATGCCTGTAATCCTAGCACTCTTGGAGGCTCAGGTGGGTAGATTGCCTGAGCTCAGGAATTGGAGACCAGGTGCCTAGAGCAAAAGCAAGAGTCTGTCTCTACTAAAAATAGAAAAACTAGCCAGGCTTTGTGGAGGCTGAGGCAAGGGGGTCACCTGAGCCCAATAGTTTGAGGTTGTTGTGAGTTATTATGCAAAAGATGTATCAAACAAAACAAAAAATTATTTAAGAACACTTTTTAAAACATTTTTTATTTCTAGATGCAGTAAATAGTTATTTTCCTAATGCTTGGTCAGTACTTTGGGGGATAGATGAGATGATTTAATTTTCTATTTTTTAACATAGTGTATATGACACATAGGAGTTGATCAATATTTATGTGTTGACCAATTTCTCATCTGAATCTGCGGGCTAAGCACAGTTTACCATGTGTCAAATAAGAGACCTTTCATAGCATTAATCACAGACATAGTTCATGCTAAAGGTTATCTTTGTGAGGAGCATGATTTTCTCCAGGCTCTTACCAATTTCCAAAAGGCTTTTCTCTTGATTTGGGAGTATGGATTTTGTCCAGGAGCCATGTGACTGTGGTTTATGAATCTATAAGCACCTAAACTGGAAAAGTCTGTACTTGTAGTGTGTTAGGTTAATGTAAAAGATATGACGGTCAAAGATCTTTTATGGAAAAAAAAATCTTTTATGGAGAAGAAAATTTTGTGAGGTATGATTCAACTTTATTTTTGCATATTTTATAAGTAATGAAAATCTAAAAATTGGGCTTTGTTATAAAAATGAGGAGAATAATAAGTGATTAAAAATGTTAGCACCAAAGAAAACATAGGCTCACTGATTACTAATGTAGTTTATTTCTTTCTGTAGGTATAGTTTGGCCTCCTGAGGTCCTGCTTAAGCAAGAAAGAAGTGGGAAATACTCTTGGAAAAAAAACCTAGAGTGATAAAAAAGCCAGAACTTACTTTTACATGGTTGTCAACTCAGTTACCAGTATGGACTCTTTTCCTCCTGGTGGAGACAATGGACTGACAAATTCTCAATCTGAGTTCCAAAAAATGTTAATTGATGAGAGGTTACGATGCGAGCATCATAAAACTAATTATCAGACTCTGAAAGCTGAACACACAAGGTAAATTACTTAAACTTAGAAATGGGCTCAGTGCCCATAGCATGGTGGTTATGGCGCCAGCTACATACACCAAGGCTGGTGGGTTCAAATCTAGCCCAGACCAGCTAAATAATGACAACTGCAACAAAAAATAACGGGCATTGATCTGGGCGCCTGTAGTCCCAGCTACTTGGGAGGCTGAGGCAAGAGACTTGCTTAAGCCCAAGAATTTGAGGTTGCTGTGAACTGTGATGCCATAGCACTCTACTGGGGCGACATAGTGAGACTCTGTCTCAAAAAAATAAAATAAAAAATAAAAAAATAAACTTTGAAGTGGGGGGCGTGGTTAAAAAAGTTATTGAACTGTTTTGGTTGGGTATTTGCTCTGAAACATACAGTATAATTTTGTTATTTTCTAGTGTATACATTAACCTTTTTTAATGCAGTAAAATTATTTTTATTTCAAATTAATATGAGGGTACAAATTTTTAAAATGCAGTAAAAGTTTTAAGATTTTTTTTCTTTAAAACTACGTATATTATCAAGTAGGTTGTGACTTTATAAAAGTCTTATTTTGAAAGTAGCGAAACATAAAAGATTAAATGTATCCGGGGGCTAAATATGTTTTTCTTCTCAAAGTAAAATTGCATTCAGATACTACTATGTTAATAATTAAATGAAACTCTCTAAAGAAAAGACATTTGTGTGTTTAAGAAGTATATGATATTGATCTTATTTTTCTGTTGTGTTGGTTGTCTTTACATAAAGTCATTCAATTGGAAACCAAAGGAAACATTTACATTTGAATTCTTTTTAAAAAAATCAGGTTGCAAGATGAGTACATAAAGTCACAAAATGAACTTAAACGCCTATTAAATGAAAAGCAAACTCAGCAGGAAAAATTTCAGCTGCTGTTTGAAGAGCTAAAAGAAGAATTATTACAGAAAACTAAAGACTTAGAAGAAATAAAGGCACAGGTAAGAAAATATGTTTGAGTTTAAAAGTAGTCAGATGCTTAAGTAGTTTTGATAAATTTGGTAAGTTCTTTCTATATCCTTAATGATTATTTTGTTATATCTCCAGGTGGTATAATTTCATCTTCTTTCATATATTTTAGAATGTTAGCTACCATGTAGAGTAACTATGAAACTGTTATTTTATGTAAATTGGAATTATATTATATTATTGGGATTATGTTATGTATATTGGAATTATATTGGAATTATATTATTATTTGGAATAATTAAAGAAAAGGTGAGTTTGAATTGATTAAAAGTTCAGAATTAAGGAATATTTTTTAAAGGAAAATGTAGCAGAGCTGCGATGTGGCTTCTCTGCAGGAAGCAGCACAGGTCCAACTATTGCTGCACTATAGTCTGACCCATCTCATCTGGCCTGCCTGGAGCCAGCTATGGCTCCCTGTGCAAATCATGACAGAATATTTGGATGATAGCTGCCTAAAAATCTTCAAGAATTATAGAAGGCAAAAGTACTAATGCATTTGAGAAAGTTTGGGAGAGGAGGAGAAAAGCAACTGCTTTCCTGATCTGTAAGTTAGCTGGATACTAAGGTGTCTGTGCACATGATTAGGCAGGAGTCTGAGAGCAATGAGAACTGTGACCCAAATTGCAAGGAAGAGGACCAGGAGGAGGAGGACAAGGACCCTGGGGACATAGAGGACTATCATGTGGAAGTAGCCAGTAATGTGGAGTAACAGGAGGCCAAAGCCTTTGATTCCAATAAGTACCAGTTCACCTATTTGATCTGAGAGAGCACATGACCAGCTTACCCCCTGTCATAAAGGTATTTCATTCAGTCGCTAAACTTATATTAGTTTACTGGGAAGTCTCAGTGTCAGATACAAGTTCAGTTCATCTCAACTATATTAAAAACTCGAGTTCAGCCTACTTGATCAAAATATGTCTCCTTGTCACCACTGTGCAGTGTGTATGGAGTTAGTATGGAAGGAAAACCTACTCTGTTTGGTCTGTCCCTACCAGTTTTGTTGTAGCTGTAGGAGGAGTGCTACACAGTACTTGTCAAGAACTGCATACAAATCTCTTTTGTGGCTGAGACTGTGTACACTCTGCACACCAGAAGATGTTGTGTTTCCATTGCTTCCCGGTGAAGAATTGAAAGACAAGCTCAGAAAATACCTCTTTGGGGACTATGTGGAGAGTCATTATCACCTCTAGCTGTCCTATGGTTATTCGGATTCAGGAACCTAGAGGTTGCCAGGATGCAGTGTAATCAGTGCAGTGAAGCTCTGTCTCAAGTGTCATAAGATGTACATGAATAATATCCCCACTGACTCTGCTACAATCTGGAAATGGTTCATGAAGTGTGCATGACTCATGAAGAGTGATGACTCTCAAACAGCCAGCCACATTGGTGTTTACACTAAAGCCTGCAAGTGCAGTATCTACACTGAGAAGAATGGAGACTACAGTTACATGCTGTGTTCCACATGTAAGCCCAACTTTGGCAAGATGTTTCCAGGAAATAGGAGGACTGAGGACAGCTAGTACTATTATGAGTGTAGTCTTTATAGAGAGAATCCTGACATTGTCCACCAGAACTAGCAAGCTCAGGGCAGGGAAGCTCTCAAGAAGTTCTTGCTCTACTTTCAGAAGTAGGAAAAACACAACAAAAAGCTTGGAGCTAGAGGCACAGATATACAAGCAGATTGGTGAGAAGATTCAGAATAGGGTCATGAACAATCTGGGGGCCTAGATTGACTGGCAGTACCTACAGAAGCTCTTGACTAAGTATTAGTATACTCTGCAATATACTTACTCATATGCGTACTGCATGGAGTCTGGACCCAGGAAGGAACTGTTTGAACACCAGCAGGCTCATCTGGAGGCTGAGATCAGAAACTTTTCATTGAAAGTGGAGCATGCAGACAGCTATGACAGAGGAGACTTGGAGAACCAGACTCATAGTGAGGAACCCTGCTGAAAGAATTCCATTACCCCTAAGTTGGAGACATGGACACTCCTTGGGTGGGAAAGACGTGGTTGTTGGGTCTCCCAGTTGCCTTTCTCTGCCCCAGGCCACAGGTAGCCAAGGCCCCTGTCCAGCAGAGCAGACTAAATTGACTTCTTAGTCAATTTCTGTTTTCTTCTCATATTTTCACTTTTTGTTTCTACTAGGGTAGAGGTTGTGTTGAATTCACCTTTTTTAATCCCCCCTGGATAGTTGTTGGGAGGGAGGGAAAAATTTTTTCTGAATATGTTAAATGATTGCAATTTATGTAATTTTCAGAGGTTGTATAATTACATAAAGAAAAAGCAAACCATAGGCTAACACAGAACTCTTTTAAAAAATGAATTGGCATTATGTTTTTAAAAACAACAACACGGTGGTTCACACATAATCCTAGCATGTGGGGAGGCTGAGGCAGGTAGATTGCCTGAGCTCAAGAGTTCAAGACCAGCCTGAGCAAGAGACTGAACAAGAGCAAGACCACATCTCTGAAAATAGCAGGGCACTGTAGTAAGCATCTGTAGTCCCAGCTACTCTGGAGGCTTGAGGCAAGGGGATCGCTTGAGCCCAAGAGTTTGAGGTTGCTGTAAGCTATGATGCCACAGTATTCCACCCAGGGTGACAAAATGAGACTATGTCTCCGAAAAAAATAAAATAAATAAATAAAAGATTTACTAATTTTTGTCTATATAACTAAAAATAAGCTAAAAAAGACTGGTAGTTATATTTAAAGAGCTTCTAAAAGAGACTATAAAAACAGTATGTACACATAATTTATGTGCACATTTTAAGACATTTGGTAATGAAGTTCTGAGCTGCAGTTTCTTTAGATATTTTTTACACGATTGATTTTTCATTTGCCTGGAAAGTAGAGTAAAAGGCAAACTTTGACTACAGTTAACTTTACTACAAGTTATATACTATATACTGTTTCAAATTAATGGGTAATGATGAATGATAGTTTCTTGTATTCATCTAATTTCCGAAAAGCACCAGGCTGCATGTTTCTGCCTAAGAATGTGCTTAGTACAAATAATAAGGTGTTAATAATACTGAAGTCATAAGTAGACTAAAAAGGCATCTTTGAAGTGATCTAGTCTGATTATCTCCCAACTTTTAGATTTCCTTTAATAGCTGCCTTGGAAGTTTGTAATTTAGTAAATTCTTGAAGTCTGCCATTGTTGAGAACAACACTAAGCCTGGTTAGAGCCTCTGTCATGCCCACTGTTTTGTTCCTAGGTATATTTAGGACACTTAGATAAATAAAAACCTCAGAAATGTGAATTAAAGAGGGAAATGTAATTTAATCCTATAGAATCATTTGTTAATTTGTTTTGCAAAAATTAAGAGGCCTATATGAAAGGAAACTGGGAATGC
This sequence comes from Galago senegalensis, assembly GCA_963575145.1. Lineage (NCBI taxonomy): Eukaryota > Metazoa > Chordata > Mammalia > Primates > Galagidae > Galago > Galago senegalensis. The sequence goes on from CAUYTI010021227.1 coordinate 22,849, forward strand.
TGAACCCAAGATACTTGAGGTGTTATTCAGGCATTGTGAATTAAATTATTTTGTCACTTGAGAGTAACATCTAAACATATTTACTTATATCAGCCACATAAAGTAAGCTTAAGATAGCTGGAGTGACTATGTTAATATCAGATAAAATAGACTTCTACACAAAGTCTTTAGTATCACTAATGATAAAAAGGGCATTTTATGATTGAAAAGTATCAATTCATCATGAAGATAATGACCCTCAATAAATAACTATGTCTCTTTAGTTTTCTCATATGGTAAAGGAATCAAAATTTCTAATAGGTGTTGTTGTGAGGACTCATGGGATAACATGTACATTTTTACTACCATACCCAGCACATAGAAGATAATTATAGGCTCAGTGCCTGTGGCTCAAGCGGCTAAGGCGCCAGCCACATACACCTGAGCTGGCGGGTTCGAATCCAGCCTGGACCCGCCAAACAACAATGATGGCTGCAACCAAAAAATAGCCGGGCGTTGTGGCAGGTGCCTGTAGACCCAGCTACTTGGGAGATGGAGGCAGGAGACTCGCTTGAGCCCAGGAGTTGGAGGTTGCTCTGAGCTGTGATGCCATAGTACTCTACTCAGGGCACCAGCTTGAGGCTCTGTCTCAAAAAAAAAAAGATAATTATAAATGATGACATTTTTATTGTTTTTGAATGCAAGCTCCATGAAGGCAAGAATTTTTTTTCATTGTGTTTCCAGTGCTTAGGACAATGCCTAGCAAATACTTATTTGTTGAATGAATGATATGAATAAGTGGAATAAATGAGTGAATTTGGATTATTGTTCTGCTCGTGTATGAGGGAACTTCAAAAAAATTGTGGGGGCTCGGCGCCTATAGCTCAACCGGCTGAGGCGCCAGCCACGTACACCTAAGGTGGCGGGTTCGAATCCCCAGCCCGGACCCGCCAAACAACAATGACGGCTGCAACCAAAAAATAGCCGGGCGTTGTGGCGGGCGCCTGTGGTC